>BHDV01043353.1:0-27318 GCA_005406045.1 Adoxophyes honmai | reverse complement strand
TAGACATTAAAAAGTAACAAAGGCAAAGAATTTAAGTCCAACATCTAACTTGCGGAAAATTCGCAATGACCCCTTCGTGACAGCTCACTTGACAAAGTGATAGCTAATAGATTAGACTTCTATGTATAATTTTCATAATATTTGGATTCTTGTAAAAAGCAGAGGAGGGTTTGAGAATTCTGTTTCCAAAGGTTAAAGCTATCATGGCCACTAAGTGTACTTAAGCCTTAAATTCCATTAGAGATGTGAATTATATCTAATTATCTCATAATGTTGCCATGTAGGAGCGGATGGTGCAAATAACCAGGCAGAAGGTGGGCGGCTTAGGGCTGAGCATCAAGGGTGGTGCTGAGCACAAGCTGCCCATCCTCATCTCCAAGATCTATAAGGACCAGGCGGCTGACCACACAGGCCAGCTGTTCGTGGGAGACGCTGTCATCAAGGGTAAGTCTCGGTGTTGCCAACATTGTCCATCTGTCATTACTGAACTTAATGCTGCCTGTTCCACTTGTTAAAAAAAAATTGCCACAAGTGGCTGCAAAGCGTAGAATAGTCATGGATTTTATTAGTATGTACGATGTAAGCCTATTCCTGGACAACTAATTTGATATGATCATACAAACAGATATCATGACTGTGTGCTCAAATGGGGTAAGCTGAGCACACGAAACAATACATAGAAAAAACAATGATTATTTTACGTTTCGTTGCCTTTTTAGCGATTTTTTAAAGGTTTTAAGTTAAATGTACAGTAGGGATTAAATATGTCTTTAGTCGCTTCTTATGATGCCTTGGAGGAAATGGAGAGATGTTATTCTACATCATCATAATATTCTCACGCCTGTATTCCCAAGAGGGGTAGGCAGAGCACATTAATTAAAAGATCCAGTGCCATGTTCCCAATCAGATGGTGTTATTCTAAGTCTAAGTTATTCTTGCAAATCGCACGTAATAAGGCTCTTACTAGGAACTCCAAAATCATCCATCATTTGCGCCGACATGTGTCAGTTAGACCCAGCTGCTACTATCCAAAGTACCTAAACACTAATGTTCACATAATTTTCTTAATTTTGATTTGATAGTGGGTGTTCCAGATGGGTACCAGTATGTTGTATGTATGTACAACCCCCAAAGCTGCATAATTTCTCTATGTCGCCATATTGGAAGCCCACGGAGCTCGTTCCACTTGAAATACTCGCCCACAACGGCCGCGGCGTTTTTTCCCAAGTGGAATGGTAGATTCTGTGGTCGTGGGCGAGGGCGTTGTGGGCGCCAAGTGGAACGCACCCAATGTAACTAGGGGACTTTTAGAATCACCTTACCGTACCGACTCGCACAGATTTGTCTGTGCCGGAAACCTGTTTCTCTATGTAAGGACTCTAAATAATCATTGTTCTTCTTGTTCCAGTGAATGGTGAATACATCACAGCGTGCTCACACGACGATGCGGTCACGATTCTACGGAATGCTGGTGACATAGTAGTGTTAACCGTTAAGCATTACCGCGCCGCTACGCCCTTCTTGCAAAAACAAGGTTTGTGTTTTATTATTACTACCTACATCCGTATCATAAGGCCCCTATTGTACGTTAAGATGTAATAAGCAGCTGGCTTACGTCAAGAAATTTGTATCCTGCGGTAGAATTATGTTTAAGTACTTACATGAAAAAAATCCATATCGACACTTTAGTTCCATTCAAGTTGCCAACATTGTTTTAGACGGGTGAGGATAGAACTCGCCTGTACATAATTAGACATCAAAATACTCGTGTATATTTATGAAATTCTCCTTTCAGGCTCATTTCATAAACTGCACTCGTAAATTAGCGTCTTTTATGTTGCAGGAGTCACATAAGTAGCTATTAATTTCCTAATATCTTTAAAACATAAGCTAAAGTTACATTATGAAACTAGTGGAGTATAGACTAGTCAAAAGATGTCTGACTATACCGTAAATATACATAATACATCCCTATTTCAGAGGATTGCTCAAAACCTCTGTACTGAACAAAAATAAAAAAGAGTATGTACAGAAAAGTCGCAATTACAATTAAAAAGTAGATAGGCGGGCTTATGTCAAAAGGGATCTCTGCCAGCCAACTTTTGAGTAGTAGAGAAAAGCAGCAGTTTTCCATTGTCCATTGTTTATTACAGCCGACGGCGCGTCAGATACAGACAGCAGCACGGGTGACGACCACCCGTCGCTTCACAACAAACCTGTGGATGCCAACTGCAATGAGAAACAACCGGAACAGACGAATGGCGGCTGGCAGGTAAATCTTTGTAGTTTTTCCAGGGGAGTTCCATACAGTTTTGGTACGCTTCAACAAGCATGGTCTAAAGCTAGTAACGGTAGACAGAGACTGCTATATTTTACGTCTAAACATGTCTGGGAGTGGACGCTCTGTATGTAGTATTGTCAACTATTCTATGGTTTTACTCTAGACATAGCTCACTTATTATTATTATATTAACGCATAGTCGGCATGGGCTTGACAGGAGAATGCGATCCTGATTCCGAGCATTCAGAACATGTAGTATTATGTGGTGTGTTCCAGACGGCGTGGGGAGAAGACGAAAGCAGTCGGCCCGCCAGCGCGGCCGGCTCCGTGCGCTCGCGGCCCGTCTCCGGGCTCGAGGACCACGAGTGGAGGGACGTCGTCTCGGGTACGGACAGAGGGAAACACAGAGAAGACAGACAAATAGTTAGATAGATAGAGACAGTCAGACGGACAAAGACAGGCTGACAGAGAGACAGACAGCAACAGAGAAAAAGGCAGACAAAGACGAGCAGACATATAGAGACGACAGACATACAGATATACGGGACAGAGAATTAGAGAAACAGACGGACAGAGAACGGATAGACAGACAAAGAGTCAGAGACAGACACAGATACGTAGGACAGGGACACAGAAACAAAAGCACAGATGCAAAGAGAGAAAGAGAGGCGGGCGTGGGGTGAAGACGAGAGCAGTCGGCCCGCCAGCGCAGCCGGCTCGGTTCGTTCGCGGCCCGTCTCCGGGGTCGAGGACCACGAGTGGCGGGACGTCGTCTCAGGTGAGGGGGACGGACGGACGGACAGACAGGGGAGCGGAGAAAAAGACAGGCGAACAGACGGAGACAGGGAAACACAGAAACAAACAGATGGATAAAGACTGGCCGACACAGAAACAGACAGATATTCAAAAACACTGAGAGAGAAAGAGAGACTGGCACAAGAGGGACAGAGACAGACAGATAGACAGAGAAACAGATAGGCAAAGACTGAGGCAGTTAGATAGAAAGACAGACAGGGAGATAGACACTATAGGAAAATATTATGGCTAACAATTTTTTTTTTGTCCAATTGTTTCACCAACTAGTCGAGCTTGCATTAACAATACTAATTCAATTCAACACTAAGGGAATTCGAACAAAAAGAAAAAATAACGTAGTGAGGCTAAGGAATTCTGAACAAAACTAATTGGTTTATTTCTACCTTTATTACAGTACCTCTGATGATGGCATACGTCACGAGATACGTCTTTGGGACGGATAAACTAAGGCCTGGAGCTTTTGAGGTAAGACCCAACAGTTAGCCTTGTTGACACAAGTAACACTTTTTTTTACTGGGCAGGCTTTGATATCTCACTAGGTATTAAGTTGTTTGAGTTATTAAAGGTTTTTGGCTCTTCGATTTTGTCTTGCTCAAAAAATTGACAGTTTCCCGAAATGTACTTGTTATAAAGGTGCAATACGTTATTTCTGTGTGACTTTCAAGATAGATCACATAATCAGGTGTACTTACAGATGGTACAAATGACTAGTTTCAAAATTTGAAATTAGTAAGGTAAAAGTACCAATGCTCGACGCTTCAACGCCCAGTAGATGACACCTATCTGTCACCTGTCTTACTATGACATTAGGTTGCAAGTGCCAAGTATTAGGTCAGTGTCGAGCACAGGGACGTTCACCTTAATAGTTGTAGCCGGGGACCCTTAGTCTATGCCGTAAAGTTAATTTTGTAAGGAAATATACGTAATTAATTTCGTTGCCTTTTTGATGCAGGTGCGAGGCGCGCGCGCGAACCTCACCACGGGCGTGATCCACGCCGACGACCCCGCCGCGCTGTCGCACTGGCTCAAGAGTATCTCCGACAATATTGTCGGCCTGACCAATCTGCAGGCGAGTTGTTTACTTCACTATGTCATACACACACACACACACACACACACACACACACACACATACGGCTGTACGTACAAGTGGAGTGGGCAGAGAACAGGAAGCGTTAGTTAGACTGAATTCTTCGTTTAAAGCAGGCGTTCTCAAACTTATTTTGTCTACTGCCCACTTTGAGAATAAATTACTTTTAACACCTCCATTTTTCACCTACTTGAAAGACCACTGTAAAACACAACGCTCCCATTTTTTCCCTGAATCTCTTACTGAATCTTTAGGCCTGCAGCGCCGACAAGGGTGTTTTATCGCCCATTTTGAAAAAGGCCCTGCGCAGATGACAGACTATTCGCGACGGATTTTTTAGTCTATGAAACTAGTCTAATTTATGTATTAGGATGAAGGAGTTGTCAGGCATGATAATTGTTTCGATGGGTTCCAAGTCATGATTTAGCAAGCTATGTTGACGACCTCATTGTAGTCGGCTTGAACAATTTACTGGCTATGCGTGGCTGGCTATGGCTGGCGTGCGGAATTATTATTCCCTCATACATTTGTCACACAGTGATCAGTTACTAGTTCACTTGCCACTTGGTGATCGATCTCTAAATGCCATTAGTTTTGTTCATTACTAATTAGTCACTCGGTGATTGATCATTCGCTGTTTTGTTAATCAATGATTGATCGACCACTCGCTGATTGATTTCTTGGAGTCAAGTACCTACTAATAATAATAGTAACAGTGGTCACTTAAGTATTATTCGCCCATAGACTGGTCACAGTGATTAGTTTCTAGTTCTTTTACCACTTGGTGATTAATCACAATCACTCGCTGTTTTGTTAGTCAATTATTGATCAGTTACTAGGTCACACACTTCACACAGTGATCAGTTACTAGTTCTTTTGCCACTTGGTGATCGATCACTAGATGTCATTACCTTTTATTCACTCGGTAATTACCTTAGTGATTGATCACCACATGATCAGTCACCAGGTGATTAATCACCGGTGATCAGTGATTCGGACGGCACATTTTATTTAATTTTATTTTACAGATGAAGCTGTTCAACCGTCAACTGGGCGCAGGCGAGCGTATCGAATACATGGGCTGGGTCCACGAGGGGGTAGTGAGCGGAGCGCAGCCCTGGCAGACCTACCGGCCCAAGTTCCTGCTGCTGAAGGGGACTGACGTCATGCTGTTTGACCAGCCGCCGGTCAGTACCTACTTATACATAACGTCACGCCTCTTTCTCACAGGGGTAGGTGCTTCAACACAAAAAGCTCGTCGGTTTCGGGTATTCTTGACCTGACATGTTTCTAAAATGTTTGCGATTTGGTCACGGAACGTCTGTCTAGGTCAGCGGTACTCAACCTTTTCTTTTACATGGGCCACAAACACTTTTAAGTCATGATGTCGCGGGCCGCATGCAAAAATAATTTAGTGGTGACAAAATAATGCTTTTCAATATTCCTTTTTTTTTACTCGTTGCGTGCACTTTTTCGCCGACTTAGACTAGGTCTTCCCCTCCCATGCCGGCGGATGTTGCGGACTGATTGCCTATGGCGTTCCTGGGACACCCGCACCAAACGGCCACGAGGGCGGTTAGGTTTTAGTGGGTATTCCTCCCCACTTTGGGGGGGCGAGTCCCACACTCTTCCTGGGTTGTCGCCGCGACGCCGTTTCCGCGGATACAACACCCTCCTGAGTTTTTTCCGCGGAAACAAATGCGTAGAGTGCGTAAATGCATTTCCCAGCCTAAAAAAAAAGGGTCTTCCCCTCCCATGAATCCATCCACATTCCCCATACTTATTCACTATGGGGACATAATCTTAATATCTCGATATCAAGATCGTAGCAAGTGGAATAAAGTGGTCTCTGCCAATCCTTGTGGGAAAGAGACGTGACTGTATGTACCTATGTATTAATTTCCTCTCTGCCTCGCAAAGGGTAGCTTGCACTAAGAGTTCGTTCCCACCATGTCGGGCGTCGGCCTGATTTTTATCAGGTGTCGTAGCGGCAGAACATGAAGCTGTTAACACACGCTTGACATAAAATGTCGGGCGTTTTGTCAGCCCGCATGCCAGTAAAAAATCGTGTCGGGCGCGCTGTTCATATCAAATCGGATGTCGGGCCGACCTCGCTCGCGCCTCACCCCCTGCACCTCCCGCGCGCCGCGTTCGCGCACTCACATTGTCGTAGCTGACAGCCGACTAGTGTGAACAGTGACGCCGACACCCGAAAAAAAATCGGCCCGACGCCCGACATGATGGGAACGAGCTCTAACTCCACAATGTTTATCCTCTACAGATGAACATAGCCGAGCTGGCGAAATGTCCGGAAGTCCTAAAGGTCTACCAGACGCTGTTCCGTCCGGTGAAGGAGAGCGAGACGGTGGACTGGCGCCAGCACTGCTTCCTGGTGCAGAGCAGCGCGGGCGTGGGCGGCGCCGGCCCGCGCTACTTCAGCGCCGACACGCGCCGCGCGCTGCTCAGGGTCGAGGCCGCCTGGACCGCTAACATCGTCAACTCTGTTACTAGGCTACAGGTTGGTGGCTTTTTTGTTATTGGAGGAGACTCCAGTTTAGTCTCGTTTTTTTAATGGAGTGAAATCCAAGTAAGTTAGTCTCTCTTTTTTTTGTCTTCAGAGAGAAATCTAGGTTTGTCCTCGTTTTTTTGATACCTATCTGAGTAGAATCTAAGTTGGTGGCTTTTTTTTGGCATTGGAGTGGAATCCCGGTTAGTCTCTTGTTTTCATCATCGAAGTGAAATCCAGGTTTGTACCCTTTATTTTGTTGCCAGAGTGTAATCCAGGTCGGTACCTTTTTTTGCCATCGAAGTGCAGTCGGCTCAGAATGACTTCGGCCACAGTTCCATTTCGTCACCTTGTTAAGTCGTCCACAGTGCCATGTCGTCAGCCTACAATTCCTAAATCGTCACCTTCCTAACTCGTCCACTTTCTGATATCGTCAATACCCCATTTTGTCTACATTCCTATTTTGACCACAGTGCCAACTCGTCCACTTTCTGATATCGTCAATATCTATTTTAGTCTACATTCCTAATTCGACCAAAGTGCTAAGTGCAAAAGTGGACGCTTTTTAATATCGACCTCAGTGCTACTTGGTCAGCATCACCAGTGCCAACTCGTCCGCATTCCTATATCGACCTCAGTGCCAACTCGTCCGCATTGAACACGAATGTTTGTACTCGAGTGTGGGTGTTCAATATGTTTGCTATATGCATAGTTGACCAGTTGGCACTGTGGTCTAAATAGTAATTGTTGACGAGTTGGCACTGCGGTCTAAATAGCAATGTTGACGAGTTGACACTGTAGACTAATTAGGAATGTTGTCGAATTGGCACTGTAGTCTAATTACGAATGTAAACGACTTGGTACAGTGGCCCACATAAGAAAGCGGACGAGATAGGGAAATGACGATATGGGAATGCTGGCGCATCGGAACAATAGACCGTATGCGAATGAGAACGACTTAAGAAGGTGACGATATGGAACTGTGGCCGAAGTCATCCTGAGCCGTGCAGTCCAGGTTGGTACCCTTTTTCTACATACCCCATTTGGGAGTACACCTTAATTGTATTAAAATAAAACAATTATTTTTGTTTCCATGACACCTTTTAACAATAATTTAATGAATAAAAGAACTATACCTAAGTAACTACGTATTTTATACTAGCTAACAAGTTTCTCTGTTACTAAATTAATTTACTAATTAAACTTTTGAAACTTAAAATTATACTTCCTTTTATTTAAATTAATACTCAATATTCTTAGCTTAAACATATAAACTCAAATGCTATCAACGGAGAGTGAGGGTAGCTCACATATGGTAGATACTTGAAGGCCTACCTCCAAAGAAAATAAAATTATGCAATGCATTGACAAAATCTTCATTGGGATAAGGGTACGCGCGGTGGTTTAAGATAGCTCTTTGAGAATAGTGGGGGTAATCGGCGCATCGGAGACAGCGCGGGGAGGTGAAGTGCGACTAGTCTACCAATAACATGTCAACGCGATTCCGAATAAACCTAAAAAAATATTACCGCGCATACCCCCTTCTACTTTTGCCGAGCGATCTTCTCACCGCGCGAGCAATCTCGAAAATAGTTTTACATTATTTTCATTAATAATTCGAGGAAGTAGATATACTTAAGACAAGGTGCCAGACTTAAAACTTTTGGTTGGTCGCCTTCGGTTGCGGCGGGTTTCTTCCAACCTCCGCTTCAAGTGAGGGTACGGCTGAATACACGTCTGGAAGTCGTAACTGTTCAACCTGAACAAAAAAAGTTTGTGAAGATCCTGGATTTACAACTTAAATATTCGGTAACTATGACAGTACAACTCTATTAATAGACTACTCGCCCATGTTGAAAAAAATATGGGTCATCTGAACCAGCAGACCTATCTAGAACGATATTAGAGTATAAAACAATAAGATTCAGCACTATGCCGTCACTTGTAAGCTGTCCATCTGAGTGCAGGTGAGAATTGAAAAGTATAAGTAGTAGACTGGGTGCATTTTGGTCATTTATTTTTGTACGGCGTTCATTACCATCGATAGATCCATAAAAAATAATAAGAAAACGCGAAGTGCCGTACAAAAATGGTGATCCACAAAGTCGGCTTTTCCTTTCATTTTCCGACAGTTGATAATTTTTGAATAGAACCCCCTCATTATTGGCCGCAAAACCGCGATTAAATCTGCAAAATCACCGCTGCCTTTTGGTTGGTGTGATGATGTGATCTTTTGAAATTCAAGCCCATTGCATTTGAGTTTCAATCATTATTTCTTATAGTCCGATTTGAATCACGGTTGTTTTACCGCAAGTTGCAAAGGGTTAGTCAAATGGTTAACTCACACGAAAATCTCGGTGATCTCGAGCGCTATGACTGTAGTAACAGCAGGCGTTCCGGGGTCCAGAATTGCTCGCTCTCCAAAATAAGCCCCGTCGTTTAGATGCGTTAGCTGAAACGAAAAACAATTGAGCATATGTAAGTAAAAACAATAAAAGAAGACGCAAAAATATACAGATATTAATGTAACAAGTAACGAGGCTACGGTGGTTAGGGCTAAACTGAGGAACCAACGTGCCATATCTGAGTGAGTCTTTTTTATCTGTTGAAAGCTAATTTGTAAGTATGATCTTGGATGTCGTAAGAGGCGACAAAATAAATATGTTAAGGTGCACTAGGCGTCAGACTAGAGATTTGTCATAATTTGACCTTTTTGATCAATAGGGTCTTTGACAACAGTAAAAATAAACTATAATTTGTGGCCATCCTAACAGATTATAGGAAAATTAAACATATTTCACTTTCTTTTGTTCAAAATATTATGCATTTTTAGAGTATTTTGTTCTATTAATTTCTAATATTCGTTAATAATGTATCTGTGACCGAAACGCTTGCGATTGATTGATGACGTCACATACCATGAAAGGTATCTGTGGTCAAAGTGGACATTGATAATTTGACATGACAATTTTGACAGCTTCTTTGTGTGGTGCCTTTGTTTACTTGCATGTTACGTCAAACAGCGTTTTTGGCGTGAGTTTGAGAATTTGAACTTTAATATTTATTTTCTTTGTTAATACAGACAAGAATCCGGAAATACTAATATATCGTGTTTATTACATAATGAAGAATTGATTAAAAGTATATTTCAAAAATGTTCAAAAACCCTATTCTTATTATATCTAAAATTGTTACGAACGTGAAATAGTATTTTTTTGTGTATGTATGCTTTGCCAATACCTCTTTTCCGTTGTCGTCGTAAACGCTAACAGTCCCGTACGAGATGAAACACATTCTCTCACTCGGCTCTCCACATTTTTGTACAGGCTGAAAGTAAAATTAGATTATTGTAGAATGTGAAGTTAATTGGCTCAATACTTGCTTACAATGAACCGACGATCGCTAGACTGTCACAAACATGTTTTGTCAAAGATGGGATTAACAGGCATAAATCACCTGTCCAGGCACAACCGTCTCCAGCTTCAGACTGAAAATTATAGTGTTCACGACAGCTACTGGCATGTCCCTCAATTGAGGCACGTTAGCCACAAGCCGCTTGCAAAAATGCAAGTTAATATCCTGCTTGATCTGCTCGTTAATGGTCCCCAAAATCAGCTCCTCGTTCAAATAGTTCCCGCTGAACTTATACGTCACAAACTGATGTATTTTCTGATGCAAACTCTTCGGCAAATGCTTGGTGTTCATATATTTCTCCAGGTCCTGAATCCTACTCTCGTAGGCATGCATCTGGTACTGAGCGTAGAGAAACAAACGCAGCAAAGTCACAAAGCAATACGTCAGGAATAAAACCCCGACGATTCCCACAATCGCGTTCAGAACCATTTGAGGGCAGACGTGTGAGTTGACCGGACTGTAATACCCCGCTCCGATGCAAAGGCCACAGACGTAGTACAAGTTGGTCACGTACTTGTCGAACATATCCATATCACTGTCGACTTTGCACCGCTTAAGCCACGTCCACGACGCCGTGTCGTTTTTCTCCAGGAAATGCGCAAACAGCGCCGGTAACTGGTAGTGCACATATGTCAGCCAATGGAAGAATAGGAGTAACCTCATTCCTACACTTAGCAGGACGGATAACGGGTACGGCAGGGCCAGTTGGTCGAAGAAACATTCCGTCTTGCGCCTGGCTTCGCAAAAGTTTAACGTCTTCAGAGGAAAGAAGAGAGTGTGCGAAGGGTAGTTGCAGTTCTCAAAGGGCTGGTAGAGTTGAAAGGGCAGGGCAGCGAGGAGGTCAAAAATGAAAGTCCCTTTGAGATAGCGCCGAACAATCTGCTTGGGCTCTAGGACAACTTGCTTGTTGTCTTCTTCTGCGTAGCCCGAGACGAAAAGGACAAGGATATCGCAGCATGAAACGAAGTCTGTTAACAGGATGATCGGGTCTGCTGGGTTAGGACCTGGAAATTGAAGAGAATGAAATTGAAATCAGATTAAAAGCACATTTTAATTGGGTAGCCCCGTGTGGTGCCGGGTTAGAATAGCACCTCCCCCTTTCTTCCCGTGGGTGTCGTAAGAGTCGACTCTGGGAAAGGGTTAGTGTATTGTGGGCGATGGGCTAGCAACCTGTCACCGCAATATCACGTTTAATCATCTGGTTACCCTGAATTTGCTAGACGTGGCACTGGATTTTTGAATCCATGTGCTCTGCCTACCCCTCATGGGAATACAGGCGTGAGTATATGTACAGTGGTGGACAGATAATTAGAAACACTCCATACAATCACGAAAATATTAAAATGAACTAACGGTAGTAGCAAAAGAAACGCAAATAATTCATAATTAATTATGCAGCGATGTAGCCACAACATTAAAATATGGGTACAATGAAAAAAAATACATCAGAATTTTATAATTTTAGTGTAAAATGAGTTTATTTATTGATAACTTGAATTTCCGATAGTGGCTGTTTGGACACATAATTAGAAACAGGGTCACAAACATACTTTTTTCTTTTGAATAATTAAAAAAAACCTTTTTATTACTCTTTTGGCGGCAATTAACATCAACTTCAGTTACAACAGCAGTAAATTATGTTCAAAATGGGAATAAAATAAAAGTTATGAGGCGTCAACTCGCTAAGTAATTGTAAATCCGCGTTGGGACCGAAGGGGACATCCAAAAGAATCGTCAATCACTTAGGATGCACCATAAGAAGGTATTTCATACCATCGACCATTGCAAAAGACATGGAACTACTGAAAACCAAATTAGAAAGGCACGCCCAAAGAAAACATCGCCCAGAGAAGATTCGCTTATCGTACGGTAAGCGAATCTTCTCTTGAACAAGACCCGTTTATAGGCTCCAATGAAATTATAAATGAGGTTTACATATAACATGACTCCAAAAACGTGGAGTGTAGACTAGTACCCAGTCAGTATGATGAAGCGAAACTGTTTGAGGGGGTCTCTCAAAAGGTACCGTACCTACAGATCAACATAGAGATGAGATAATTAATTGCGAAAAAATACAGCAAGTGGACAATATAGAAATACTCGATAAAAAGTTTTATTTTCAGATGAAACTGAAAATAATATGGTAAATTCTGACTGAAAACGCTATATTAAACGTCTACCAAACCATGGTTTCAATAATAAATACACAAAAGTATGGTTAAGCATGGTGGTGGAAACATTTTGATTTTAGTTTCATCTGAAAGTAAAACTTTTTGTCTATTCCTTAACTGTCAAGTTGCTGTATTTTTTCGCAAATAATTATCTCATCTCTTTTTACTCTTCTGCAGGACCGGTACCTTTCGGGAAACCCTCCTATATAGTTTTACTTCAACTAACCGACTGGCTACTAGTCTTCACTTCACGTTTCTGGGGTCATAATGACGTGAAAACCTCATTTCAAATTTCATTGGAGCCCATGAACGGGTCTTGTTTAGCAAATAAGTGAATCTTCTCTGGGCGATTTTTTCCTTGCGTGTGTTTTTTTAATTTAGTTTTCAGTAGTTCTACGTATTTTGCAATGGATCTGATAGCATCCAAAGTGGTCGACGACTCTTTTCTATGTCCTCTTTCGGTCCAAACACGGACTTACATTTACTTAGCGAGTTGACACCTTATAACTTTTACTTTTCCCCATTTTGAACACAATTTACTACTCACCAAACTAAAGGTGATGTGTAATTGCCACAAGTGTAATAAAAGGGTTATTTATAATTATACAAAAGAAAAAAGTATGTTAGTTACCCTGTTTCTAATTATGTGTCCAAACGGTCAGTAACGGAAATTCAAGTTACCAATGTATAAAGTAACTTTACAGCAAAATGATAAAATTCTGTTGTCTATTTTTTCGTTGTATACATATTTTAATGTTGTGGCTACATTACTGCATAATTAATTATGCCTTATTTATGTTTCTTTTACTACTACCGCTAGTTCATGTTGGTTGTTTACGTGACTGTATGGAGTGTTTCTAATTATCTGTCCACCACTGTATGTATGTATGTATTTAATTGGGTAGCTCATAAAAGAGTAGTCGGGTACTAAAGCCTTATCAAATAAATTCACTTAAGCTTACAATACAAAACTACCATCGCTTCCATCCGCAGACACCTTGAAATGGTTATTTTAATGGTTTGATGAATAGTATCAAACGAAAGTAGCATGTCCGGTTGGAAACTATTCTCTCTGCCTATCTTGGGAAAAATCGTGACGTTTGGCATGAACTTTTCCGTCTGATGTCGGGTTTAGAATAACACCTCTCCCCCTTCCGTAGATGTCGTAAAAGGCGACTAAGGAAATAGGTTAAAGTATATCTTAGGCGACAGGTTAGCAACCTGTCACTATTATACCTGCCAACTTAAAACCAGAAGTGTCCACGATATCCTTTCGTGGGCTCCTGTCTGCCTCATTTGGGTATACAGGCGTGATGTACCCTTTTCAAAAGAATTTTCAACGCGAAATAGTTCCGTGGTGGCTTACGAATTAAAGCCACTGATGGCACATGCCCAATATAACATCCTCGCGCAGATTCTGAGATAAATCGTCGAGATATCCACGCTCCTATTTCAAAATCTCAGACTTACATTTGTAAAACACCTGCCAAGGCATATACCAATTGGCGAATAAGTTGGACAGCAGCACGAAACAGCTCCAGTAGAACTTTAAGGGGCTGTAGGGGTGCAAGACGAGCATGTTGCCTGTCTTAATCTGCCGCGCGCGCTCGAGTTCCAGACTCTTGCGGCTGGAAGACAAAGAGTTTATTTAAAATGAGTCGGGGCCTCAAGGCCTCGTTCAAGAATATACGAGTACAGTCACGAACCGGGATTGTTGAGCGGGAATGGCGATTATTTTCCCAAAATCGTTTTTTCTAATAGCAATTTTTCCATTCGCATTTTATCCCAAATTTATTTTTACCCAGTTTAGTTTTTTACTTAAGCTTATTTTCAAAGTAGCATCTTTTCCCAGTTAGAATTGACACAGAAACAGTGTCGACGGAGCTCCGCTCACGCGGAGCTTCTATTTCTATGTTATTTTGGTCCTCCGGGCCGATGAAAACTTAATATAACCTAAACTTACCTACGTTTCTGTGTCGATTCTAACTAGGAAAAGATACATACATACATATACATATTCTCACGCCTGTATTCCCAAGAGGGGTAGGCAGAGCACATGAATTCAAAAATCCAGTGCCACGTTTAGCAATTTCAGGGTGACCAGATGGTTAAATGTGATATTGCAGTGACAGGTTGCTAGCCCATCGCCCACAATACACTAACCCTTTCCCAGAGTCGACTCTTACGACACCCACGGGAAGAAAGGGAGAGGTGCTATTCTAACCCGGCACCACACGGGGCTAGGAAAAGATGCTACTTTGAAAATAAGCTTTAGTAAAAAACTAAACTGGGTAAAAATAAATTTGGGAAAAAATGTTGAGCCACTTGCCACTGTACGTAATAGACGTGTAAAATCAATGACCGATGTGACCGAGTAGATGTTAGCTATGGTATTAGTATTACACGACTAAGTTACAAACATAGGTAAGTGGCTCAACAATCCCGGTTCGCGATGGTACGTCGCTAAAGGCGAGGCGTCTGGTGTTGCGTTACGCTTAAACGCTTCTCCGTAAAACAAACTAATGTGGGTTACACCTCTGCGCGCGAAGCTCGAAGCTACGCGTCTCCTTAAACAAGGCCTAACAAAATAAATCATAATTGTGCTTAACATATATCACGCTTGTATTCCCGTATAAGGTAGGCAGAGCACATAAAACGCTACATAGCCATCTCCACGATTGATTCGCGTTTCGTAGCCACTTCTAGTATATTTTTAAGATGTCAAGAGGTAGGGACAATAGTGACAGGTGGAGCCTGTCTTTTAAAATACCTAACTAAACCAATCCATTCTATTTTTATTTCGATACTAAGTATTATGGAGTTATTATAATATGTGTGTTTTTGTGTACAATAAAGAGTCAAAAAAAAACCAAAGAAAATATATATGACCAACAAGAGACCCGAATGCAAAACTCACATTTCGCAGCATTTTAAGCACGATTTTAAATTAAAAAATAAACGGAGTCGACGACCTGTATGGTGTCGGAATAGAATAACATCTCTCAATTCCGTGGATGTCGTAATGCTACTGAAATAGATTTAGGTATGCTTTAGGCGACAGCCTAGCAACCTGTCATGCACCTCTTCCATCCGTTTTCAATCCTATTATGCTAGAAGTGGCTGTGAAGCCTGATAGTCATGGTTTTGGTCACGTGTCGTGTGCTCTTACACCATTAGGGAACACGGCTTGATACGTGCGTGGAAGTCGTTCTGTGAACATGGTTACCTTCTGATGAAGATGACAGACCCTCGGTGCCAGTCGCATGGCAGCATGAGCCGCAGTATTTTGCATTGGAGCCACTGCCAGCAGCGTGCGTTGGGCGGAAGTTTGTTGCATGCCACTGGCTTTGATAACATGCAAGCGTGCTTAGTAGTATCCATTTTTTGATGGAAAACTATTCACAGACTATTAAGAGCTACTACAAATGATTGTACGTTCCGATTTGACATTGACAGTTTTCTTTTTTTCAGTTGCGAAGCGAAGTTTTGTCGAAAGGAGGTATAGCTCGTGTAATATTGTAGCACGGATTAATAGACCCGGACTATAGCTACATTTTGTAGATTTATTATAAGGTAAAAGTATCAATGCTCGACTCGACGCCTCAACGCCCAGTAGATGACACCCATCTGTCACCTGTCTTACCATGACATAAGGTTGCAAGTGCCAAGTATTGGGTCAGCGTCGAGCATAGGGACGTTTACCTTACAGCTTTGGCCAAAAATTTTGAGTTCCCGCAATAATTCCATAGAAAAGACAAACATTTGAACTATATTTTTTGTTCCACAAACGCTTTTGTGTTTAAAATTACGAATAGAACAAATAGAGAGTTCGTATGCTCACTCGCCACCGTTGCCACCATGTTGCCATAGAACACGTATAATTTTTGTTTAACATTTGATGTTTGTCCAACAGAAGAAGACCTTCACGGTAGTCCACGGCGGGCGCGCGGCGGGGCTCACGCTGGACTGGTCTTCAGGGTTCTCGCTCAGCGAAGGCACACCCGGCGCGGCGCCCGTATGGTGCTACAGGTAATGTCGCTACATCCATTATACGGTCTTTTGACATCGTGCTAAAGTTCGGTTCAGGAGCACAGCGAAATTCAAGCTATGATCCGCTGCTTTGTCGCACGCGTGCAGTAATATTGCCCTCACGCTCGCATAGCATGTGCTCAAGGGCAATATTACGGCATGCGTGCGACAGAGATAGAATAGCAGCGGGTCAGGACTCGAATTTATCTGTATTCCGCGACCGGCCTTTATGCGAAATGTTAGTACTACCGTTGATTTTCCCACTATCACATTTTTAGTCAATTGTACTTTCACAGTAGCATTTTTCCTCCATTTGATTCAAGTCAAACGTAGATTTTGGTTACATTGTCTTAAGTTTTCGTGCCCAGTTTCTTACGGCTCCATCTTGACAATCATGATTTTTCCGAAGCGTTAATAAACTCAAACAAAAAACGTGTAAAAGCCGCTAGCGGCCTAAGCTCAGAGATATTTTTACAATTGTTATTTTGACTCGCGCGTGATAGACTATCCATCATTTTAGCGTTTCGAATTAAACCGCGACAAGTCTATACTTGATTCGCGCTCAGCCACACTAAAAAGTGGAATAGGAGCCAGCGCAGACCGAACCACTTTAGGAATTACTGGCTTGTTGGCTGTCTGACTTAGCTGGAAAAGGGTTTACTATTATAAAAGGGTTTCTTCATCAGGTTTTCTCAGCTTCGAGGCTCCAGCGATGATGGGAAGTCCAAGCTGAAGCTGCACTTTCAAGATGCCGAGACCAAGGTTATAGAGACCAAGGTGAGTTTCTTACTATAAACTCTCTCTCCATCTATTTTTGTATTTAAAAGATTAAAACTGTGTGTTGTGTGTGTGTTAAAGCTATGTGTGTTAAAATGCTACGAAACGTGAACGTTCTGTTTATTACGTTTGGTGCGCTTTGAATTCGCATGTAAACCAAAAGTGGTACCAGAAATATAAGTCACATCAATTTTCTTTGGCAGTAGCTCTATTTCAACATGTTTTTAGCCAATCATAATCATAATTCAGTGCCATTGCGCGGGAAAATCATTAACGGCCATTGACTAATAGTGCGCGCGACACTGACAACTCCGGCGCCCGCCATTTTGCCTGGCGAGATGAGCGAGAAAGAGAGATTTCATCAGTTATTACATCTACCTTATGCTTAAAGTAGTAAGGTTTTCATTGAATCGGTCATACATTTAATTTCATTCGGTATTTGTCTGCTCGTCGGCGCGGCTGTCTGCCGATGTAACTCATATTTGTGGTACACCTGTACTAGCCTCTTACAGCATCCTCGGAAATGTGATATCATTACCCTGGTCTTCCAGGAGCTGGAGTGCCAGATCCTGCAGAGCCTCCTGTTCTGCATGCACGCGTTCCTCACCGCGAAGGTGGCGTCGGTGGACCCGGCGTTCCTGGCCAGCATGCAGCAGCACAACTGACCGCCGGCCCAGGTCGGTTCGACGTTTTCACTATTTATCACACAGACATATCTAAATAGATGACTGGAGTGCATGTACCTCTTCCTTTGACGCGATTTCATTTAGTTTTGTACCACTTTAGGTTTAACTGCCTAGAGACAAGACGACTTGAAAAGGCGGCGTCACCTTAGAATCGGATTCACTTGGACTGTCAATTTCCATCACTAAAGCGCTCATGTACGTTACAGTATGTAGAGAAAAAGTGGCACGCTTAGTTTTCATACAAATGCAGGAACTCGCGGTATCTATTTCGATGTAAGTCTGTGATTGATCGTCATTTTATCAGTTATTTTTGTAAAAAAAGTTCTTGTTTCTTTATGATATTTGTCTTTCAGGCTCATTATGTAAACCACTCTCCTCCAGTAATTGATTTTATTATGCAGCAATCACATAAAGAACAATTATTTCATACGCAAAATGTTGATTAATGTTAGAAATTTTATAATCCTTCCCAAACAAAAGTTCATTAATCTCATAAAATCTTTTCATTGGTTTTATCCAAAATTGTATCAAAATTTTATCAAGAATTAGAAGGTTCTGTACAAGATAAGGTCGTACGCTGGCTAAAGGGAATCCTGTGCACTCTAGTATTTTTTCTTTGTTATAGGTTTCCACCCCGACTGACAAGGAAACCTAGAAGAATCTCAAGGTGTCGCCGAGCAGTTCTTAACGCGGTAACAATAAAGTTGACTTTCCTTTGACACCGGCCCCTGCCTCGTCAAGGCGTTGTTTATCGTTTACTTGAAAATTGTTACATTTTTTAAACTATTTTCGATTGTTAGAAAAAATACTTGTCAAAATTTGACAGTTTCTGAAGGTGTGACTTGCATGGACTCGGGTCGAAAGCAACCTTGAAATAACTACTTATTTTTATTAATTTTAAACGTTTGTATTCTCTGCCTATTGGACAGCTAAATAAGTTTATTATTGAAGAGATTTCTTGAGATATCTCTATGGAACGGATTCTTACAGCGGCGTAATAAGGACACGAGAAATATCTTTGAGATATTCACGTCGCTACATATTTTTGCACTTGTCCTCAACATTTGAAAAATATGACACAAAATATTTTTCCACTCCATGACATACTGGTATGCTAAATTAGGAACTTTTATCTATTTAATTTCGTTCGACCATTTTTTTTATTTTGAGACAAAAAAGAAACAAGATTTAAAATACGGTAACATAAAGATGGGTTAATTCTAACCCGAGTCGATGCAAGTTGGCCTGGCTGTGTCCCAAAACACAGCCGGTGTTATTCGTCAGGGTGACAGGTTAACTGTCGATCTAAATCTAATATTTTTAATTCTAAGGCCTACTTTGAAACTTAACAGCGAATCGATAAACGCTTCTTCCCTAGTTCTTCTATCCTTGTCTTGCCACTCGGCATCGTAACGACGACCATGAGACAGCACGCATTATCTTTGGCGTATTTAAAAAAAAATGGCGACAGTACAGTAAGCTCCGTTTAGTCAATTGAATTTGCCTACTATCTAAATAAACCTTTAAATGGAATATTAATTTTATAGCATGTATTAATAGTGTCTATGTGGTGGCTGTTTATGTGGAACAAAAGAATGCCTCCTGTGCTGAAGTTTGGTCAGTTTGAACCCGGCTCTATTCCGATTGATATCTAAATATATAAAAGGAGAAACTGACTGACTGACTGACTGACTGACTGACAGATCGACGCACAGCCTAAACGGCTAAACGTAGGCACTTGAAATTTGGAAGGGACGTAGCTTAGGTACCGTAGAGGTGCACTAAGAAAGGAATTCCCGAAATTCCCACGGGAACGGGAATTAGCGGGAAAATCCCCTTGTATGAAAAATCAAAAACTCCTTAAGTTAGACGCGTGAAATTAGGCATGCAGGTACCTTAGTAAACTTTAAGCTTAGTTGTAACGGGATATTGCAAAATTCCCACGGGAACGGGAGTTAGCGGGAAAATCCCGTTGTATGAAAAATCTAAACCGCTTCAGTTAGTCGCTTGAAATTTGGCATGCAGGTGCCTTAGTAAACTTAAAGCTTAGTTGCAACGGGATATTGCGAAATTCCCACTGGAACGGGAATTAGCGGGAAAATCCCGTTGTATGAAAAATCTAAACCGCTTAAGTTAGACGCTTGAAATTTGGCATGCAGGTAAAATGGAAATAGTCGAAGGGATGAGGAGTGAGTGACATGGGCTGCTTTTTGTCTTTTTATAATCCATCACTTCTCTAAAATGAGGGTTGTAAAGTAATTATGGAGCATTCCGCAGTTTATCAATGTTTTCTATACAGCTTATGCCTAGAATCTTTTTATCCTATTCCCAAATTGAAAGACATATACAATATACATATCGTATTCAAATGATTCTGAGATCTCTTCTGTGTCATTCCGAATTTAATGCGAGCGAAGCCGCGGGCAAAAGCTAGTTCGTCATATAATTGCGTGCTGTTTCATACCCTCTTCATGGTCGAGCCCTTTTGCGACATTGGGCATGAGAAATACTCTCATAGCAATGAAAAATGATAGCAATCCTTCGTTATCAATCACTGAAGCCGATTGGGCTGTATTATGCTCGGGTGAGGAGCAAAAGTTGCGCCTTCCTGCGCATTTTCCTCACCCAGTCGTGCCTACTGTTGCATTAGCCGTCCCTTTCTGTCACACGGCGAAAGACCGCGCGAGAAAAAGACGGCGAAACCATCGGCTCGGCCTAAAGATAGAGGCTTTTGTATCATCACGTCTTCCCGCGATTTCCTCTCTGCATTTCCAATCTACTTCGTACTTATCTTCAATAAAGATATGTGATTTTCGAAAGAAACGAAAGTGGGATAGATGAGCGACTTGGAAGGAATCATCATTTTACAGTATTACTTTGTGCTTGCATCAGCATCGTAACATAAGAATTTTGTAATAAACCTTTTTTATTACAGTTAGTTTTGGTAGAAAAATACTCATCGAATTTTATAATTATGTGAATGATTTTTATAGCTTGTAATCTCGGTAGATTTAGTAGTTTTGTTACGCGTGTCGAGTCCAACGTTGATAATACTAATGGTACCGATTTTTTACCAAAGATTTTTAACTCGAACGTAGTGAATGATGATATTAATACAAATTTAGTATATACAATACAATCAATTAGTAGCGTTTTATAATTAAAATAGCTGTTTATCGCATGGTAAGGGTAAGTTTTCGTATTTAAAACAAACGAAAGAGGCTTTTGTTTGGACTGAAATCTGCAATTTGTATTTAGATATTCAGAAATATGATTCAGATTATATGTTGTTTTGCGCAACGTTATTTTTAAAACAAATGCGTCTTCAAATTATATATTAGAGAATTTTGCGCTTGCGTCATATCATTAAATTTAAGTGAGAATTAAATATATCGCTATATCGATTTATATGTTAAACTATATGAGAAATAAATTCTGTTCATATAATTATTTAGTTGTTAATCTTTCATATTTTATCGCTAACAATCTGCCATGTAAAGGTAGATCGTTATAAATAGTATTTTCACTATATCATATTAAGTAGACAACATTCTAATTTTGTCTATCCTTGTCCGAAAGTTTTCACTCATGTTTTTGTAACGAAAATATATGAATCCATGAAATATTTTATTCTTGAAAATAGTATTTTGGAGCGGCTGAAAGGTGATATTATTATATGAAACGAAGTTCTTTACTTACTGTAGTTGGCCTACGATTCTATACTCGACGTTTATAGGTACTTAGTACTCTGTCTCTACATTTAGTTGTTAAGGGTTTCCTTATGAATCGATTGTTAACTATTGAGATTTTTGTGAATGTTCAAAATTTTAATTGAATACTGCGCTAGGAATGTTTGCAGAGTTTACGTGGAAGTGTTATTACGAATAATTGTGAATGAATTGCTTGCAAACGTATTTTGCAGCGTTTATTTTCTGGACCTGCCCAGCGAATCCGCCAACAGGTTAAAGAACTCGACTTCTGTCTTGTGAATCTGTACTTGTATATAATTATTATGTATATTCGCCTTGTGTAAGGTCAATTTGTAGCAAAAATATTATTTACTAAACTAACTTAGTGAACAAACGGGTTTTAGCTAAATTTATAATGTGTAATCGATACTCAAATTTATTATATACGCGTTTTTATTATTTTAACGGTAGATTTTAACTATTGTTTGTGCTGTCAACAATAATTGTTGTGAGAATGACTTGACTAGGGTTGGACAAAGGTCGATATCGATTAAATGGAGACAAGAATAGGGTAGGTACGACGACTGATATCAAAGAAACTGTTTGGAAATATAATCGAAATGTAATTCCTCACACATAAGTGTCAATTAAAGATATACTATTGGATTACTCATTGCATGTTCATTGCCCCTTTAGTGCGTGGTACACAATTTCTGTCAAAAGTGTCTCAAATTTTGACTTGTCAAGTGTCAAATTTGACTTGTCTAGATAATAGTTAGCTTCGAGTGTCTACATATACCGATTCGATACTGTGTGAAAAGATTCATAGAATAGAAACAACGAATATTGATTTAGTATGTAGTACTCAAGTTACCTGTGAATATATTTAAAAATACCTTTCGCCACGACATGTCAAATTCAACTTACAAAATACATATTTAAATCAAACACTCTTACAATATTGTCTTATTTACAAGAACTAATGTTGTTCTAATCTTTACGAAGCGTACATTCTAAACGAACACGCATAAAAACAGTTGAAAATTAAACTATCGATAGTGGTGACATCACTACGCCCGCCGTAAGGTAGGCGAAGTATTACGTAGTATTGTCATGCATTTTGTAAATCTTTCGCAATCAGCGTTAGTGATGGTTTTTAAATTAACTGTATCGCCTAAGTCGCATGTTTCATCTCGGGTCAGATCTGATTATAGGATATGCTGGGCATACGTTGTCGCTGCCTACCTACAGTTTTATGGTTATCGATAGTCGGAATCGATTAGTCAATTTAGAGAGTATACTCAAGACTGAACTGGATGTTGTAATTCGCAGCTTGTTTCGCGAATCGTGGCGGGAAGCTTTGGGCCACTTTGGAGAAAGAGGAGTTTGTTCCTGTTTCTAAGGACGTGGAATTGTCTATGATTGACAGAAAACCTTTGTGTCCATGCGATAATAGCGAAAAAAGGCCAAGTATCAATCAATATCTGTGCTAATACCTAATGAGCATAAAGTTATTATAAAAGATAACGAATTGAGTCTGATCTTACCTGGCCAGCTTTGTCCTAAAGTGGCTCAAAGCTTGTAGTCCATGACTATAGTTCAACAAGCACGCGCGCGAGTGTTCTTGGGAACGAGCGGTAGCGAGGCGAGATACCACGTACAGTATTACCAAACAAAGAATGCTTTACGATGTACCTGCGTAATAAATCAGTTTTGTGTCGCGGGAAACTTCGATCTATCAATGATAAAAGAGATTTTTTCGCGTGCTGAACACTTGCGTTGTGATTGGTTATTGATTGAAGTCTCAGACAGATGACTCATCACGGATGTCTAGCACCCCAGCGCCAAATGCGTCGAGTAGCCGAACTAAAGTGTGTGCATAGCAAGCAAAATTGTGCCCAGAGCGTTTGTAAATAAAGTTCAATATAGATAAATTACTCGTTATTACTCTCGGATATCGTTCTGCGCTTCTCGGCGCAGACGGTAACAGCCGATGTGACTTATTTTCTTGGGAATATTGTACTACTGTCTCCCGTCACTGCCTCTTTCCAAATTATGGTCGCGTGGGTGGTAGGACTATAATTGGTATGGTGTCGTACCTTTTGAAAGTGTCGGCCCGCAAAACTAGCATCATTCATTTCCTTTCGCCTACATCATTGCGTTGCTCAAAGTCATTCCAATTCGATTAAGGTGTACGGGAAGGGCTGATCTACAGACTATCCTAGTAACAGTAACTAATGTACCCCAACTAATGTAGCGTGTCTCTGATTTAAACGTAAAAATGCAATTTTATAAAAACGTTTAAAAAAACCATTCGAAGAAAAAAAAATTTTTCGCACTCAGAATCATTTTCCCTTTCTTTGAATGGTACATTTTCTTTGGTAATTTTTATTACTAGTTATCCATTACTATGCTCGCGATTCTGAATAGGATTTTTTTTCAAAATAAAAAATAAAATCATTTTTTTATGGCCCATTAAGCATGTCTCCTCTTTCACGCTCGGTTAGAGCCCGTTCCCACCGCGTCGGGCGCCCGCACGATTTTTAATCGGGTGTCGTAGCCGCAGTACATTTTATACTACGACACCCGATTAAAAATCGTGCGGGCCCCCGACGCGGTGGGAACGGGCTCTTAGAGCGGAACATTGTTCTTAAGTCGGGAATAAAGCATTTCTATTAAAAAGACCGCACCACAATATGTCCGGTTACAAAACGAAACCCCTTGAATAGAAAAGAAGACTAAAAAAAACTATTTAGTCCGTCAGATAGATATAAAAAAATACTAAGCAATTTTTTACCTAGGCGGTGACGTCACAAACCCCCACTCCAGAAGTTTAATGATGACCTTTGTCGTTATTTAGTTATTTTATAAACCAAATCTACGTGTCTCATATTTTCCCATTATCTAACTAACGGACTGATTACAATTATATATTTTAACCCATTCGATATCCCTATTCAGTTTAGTTTCGGCTAGATGTGTACCGAAACAAAAATTGGGGTCGAATACTGGCTCAGGATACTCTGTAGGTTCGCCTATAGTTGTGTGAATTGTATGGACTCGTATACCTGTTACGCGGCACCACTGGTAGTGAGTGGTGCCCGGTTTATACATATTGTTGACATGTAACTATATTGTATCCATTAGTGAAAATAAAGATTTCGTAAGTATTCTGTGCGTTTCATTTTTTTTTTTCGGTCTATACAGACTTAACACGTTCCCTGTCCGAAGGACCCCAATGTGGGCGGCAGGCCGTTGTCGGCCGCGGGCGGCGGGTGAGGGCGACCACGGCCATACACAGATGGACAATTGGACTTGTGACATTGACAGACCGTTTTGTACGGGGACAGGGAATGTGTTAAGCCGGGTACAGACTGCTGTAACGTAACATGCAATGTAACACGCGTTCGTGCGCGTAGTGTGCACGATTCACACAATGGGAATTCTGTTACATTGCATGATACATTGCTACAGTGTGAACGGCAAATTTTCTTTGCGTGTTACATTGCATGTTACGTTACAGCAGTCTGTACCCGGCTTTAAGCCACCACGGAACTTTTTAAAGACCTAAGCTTTACTACTTTCCGTGTTAATTAATGTGATATTATTATTATTACGACAGTAACTAAGGGCCCCAGCACACGGGCCACCGGCCACAACCACAAAACTCCGCCACCGGCATATTTCCTGTAGTTTTCATACATTTTATACGGACTCGCCGCACACGGTCGACGCTGGTGGCCGCCACACGCTACAATCGTCGCAGCTCGGTTCTTGTGGCCCCCACGGCGGCGGTCTGAACTAAACAAGTGGCTGTCGCGCGCTTCAACTACTTTTGTAGCTGCGTCTAGCTCAGGAGTTCCCAACCAGGGGGGCACGCCCCCCTTGTGGGGTGTAGAGCAATCTCAAGGGGGGCGCGAGACGTTTGTGTTTTCAATAGAAAAAAAATATTTCAATGTACACACAATCAAATTAATGTTGTTAAAGTAGTGCTAGTTTTATTGTAATCACTGAAAGAAATATGGGGGGGGGGGCATGAAAATGTTTTTTGTGATCCGGGGGGGCTCGACGAAAAAAAGGTTGGGAACCCCTGGTCTAGCTCGTGGCGGCGTTTGTGGCTGTGGCCGGTTTACTAACTAATAACGTTTCCAAGTATTTAAGGTCGCTGTGAAATAAAATACATTAGTTTACTGTAATATTTAATCCAAGCTTGAGGAACAAAGTAAATCTACACAATAGAAACTATGACAAGCGACGACGCTCCGACGAAACTAATTCCAAATCAACAGACACCCAAAACGCAACTGCATCCATTACGTAACTCGATACACGATGACTTGCCTGCATTGGCTTCCATGTCAATAGAAAATTAAGCAACTGAGAGACAGAATCTACCTGTCACTATCTAACTGGAGACGTCAGAAAGTGACAGGTGTACTGGCACGTGATGCTGTGAATATAGGTAGATTGCAACTTTTCGGCAGTTAAGAGTAGAGATGTTGATGCACATTTATTGAGATCCGTGGTTGCCGTAATACATACACATACATAATGTATAGCTAGGTAAGACCTTAAAGTCAATCAAATTGCGCATTTGTTTTTTCTGAAATTACGCGGGGTTATCTCGTCTCGCCCTCAATCGGAAATACGAACATTGACGAAGTGACAATTCACAGAAGTCTTTCTATTGACATGGATTAACATCAACACCGATGATAAATACAAGCTTTTATAGAAAAATATCACTGGATAGCGTCTAATCTTAAACAAACTACAAAATGCAACATGATAAGACATTGGTAAGATAAAAACTAATTAAGCGATACGAACATGACAAACATCAAACCAGACCAATCAGGATTATTGTCACCATTCCCAGTCGTGTAATTACAAAATGGATGATCCTTATATTTTTAACCATTTTTCGTACATTTTATACAAAATCGCGAAGTACAAACTGGCTCTGAAAGCAACACTTTGCGACTACGACATACAACATCGACATAGTAAATATATATCTCGATACTCGGTATATAACGGAAATAACTATGATAGCGGCTTCATAGTACAGAATACTTTGTGCGTATCTATTACGTGTCTACATAATATATCTTACACTAAATATAAGTATCTGTATATGATATGCTAAAGGAAATTGGTAACTGGTAAGGTATGAGACTAACGCTACGAAGATATAAACTTAATGTTTTTGATCATACATATATCCTAGTAATATAATGTTCAAGGAATTTGATACCTGTGCCACTGTGAATCTTGTCACTATGAGTTAGTATTTAAGTAGGTAAATTTAAATTAAATGAATTTATTTTATTATCTGAGTTATTTCTCGCTTATATTTAGCTCACCTTAGACAAATTATGTCGCTTTCGTAACATGATATGAAATATTTTTTAATAGATGGTTAGGTAAACTACTCGCAATAAAACAGATACACTTACTAGTAGTAGTTGCGTGTTACTCGCAATGATGGGTCACTAATTGGCCCGAAACATGTCGAGCAAAACTCCATAAAAAAACCGTTAGTATATCCGTTTTATTACACAATGAGTGATTCTCAATCAAGTACTTATCGGTTTGGCGGTTTACACTTACAAATTATAGCTTCCAGAACATTGTAAAATATTTAAAATTAACTCTTAATTAAAAAACCTTGTACTTAGGTATTTCATAAACTCCCATCCATAAGATTACCTAAGCACTTACGTACCGAAATTAATCTGAATATTGTCTGGTTTTTGTCAAGTTACAACAGTCGTGTTTAAATTGGTATCAGATTGAACTAATGTAAACTAGATCCCTTCGGCCGTGTACGTAACTGACCTTTCGTAACTGGTATCT
>BHDV01043340.1:203514-225481 GCA_005406045.1 Adoxophyes honmai | reverse complement strand
TTGTCCCGTGATTAAGGAAGGTTATTCCTATCATTAGAAAAATAATCAAGCATATCTAAAAAAATCATCCATTCCCTATTGATTCATAATATCAATGCCTGACTGAATTAAATAGATAGGTAAATGTAATAAAATTATAACGCTCGTACATTAGCTGTCATTGTCATTTTTTATCCCTAGCGCGTCAAACCGTCGGCAGATTGAATATTAGGACCGGCCGTTAACACTTCACTTTTGCTAATCTACAAAATCCTTTTAAATGTAATTAAATTAACCTCCTTGTGTACACCAGTAATGTAGAACCAAAACACTGGCCGCTTATCATTAATAACCGCGTAAAAATTAAAAACAATAATAAAAGATCATAATGCCCCAAAACGGGCAGTGTGACCGCGCTCCGCCATCAGATAGCGCTGTTTAGCATAACGCCATTACTCCGAGGCGGGAAAAATATCGATGTTTTTTTTTTAATTTCGAGACTTTGGGTGGCTTTGATTTTAATTCAGAAGTGGACGAATAGATTTGCATTTGTAATGTTAACGTGATGCGTTAAAAGTGCGAATTTGTGAAATAAGTGAGTTAGACATTATCTCGAAATAGACTGGAACTTCGCATTATTCCATGAGAAATATATAGCTGTTAGGTACTCCCATTTTTTTTTCGACTGAGTTGTTTAAAGCGGCCATAGACAAACTAAGAGCTAAAGCAGCTCGCTATTGGAAGGTCATAAAGATTTCTTATATTTCTTAAATTTTTCATCACACAAATACAGCATAATAAAAAAATGTGAAAATCAGTACTTTTCGCTGCCCCAAGCCTTTTATAATTCCCACTTTACAACATAGCGTACAAGCTGACTCAATTTTCCCCACGCTGCCGTGCCACTAAATAGCGAATAATTAATGCATTAAAATAAAGCCTAAGTGGGGGCGAGCGTATCAAAAATATTATGGAAACTATTTACCATAATGTGAGACGACAAAACGGTAAATTATTCCACGCACCTACGAATAGTTTATACGCCGACGATGTAACGAGGGTTTTTTTTTAAATTACAAGATTTCTGATGGAAGTACATTTCCCCGGTATTCCCAAAAGGGGTAGGTAGAGCACACGAGACGCTATGTAGACAAAACCATGACTTTTCACGTTCAGTGGCCATTCAAGCACATTTTTTTAGGTTTTTCTTAGTTGTTGACATGTATGGAAAAAATGGAGAGATAATATTCTAATCCCAATACGACATGGGATGATGGAAATATTGTAACAATTAAAATAAAAAATCATAGACTTTTAACGCCAGGCTTGTAGAGGCTCATGTGTATGTTATCTGCGGTGGCGGATTTTTTTAAGCGTAATTTGTAGTATGTTCTTGTTTTGTTTTGCCGTACTTATTATTATCATCTAACCTGTTATCGTATCGAATAAAAAAAAAACAAAAAGGGTGAAAAGGATAGATGCGTTGATATATCTACTATACTAAGCGATTGTAGATGCTTCAGTGAAAACCAGTGGCGTAGCGTGGGTGGGGCGGGGGGGGCGGCCCGCCCCGGGCGGCAGCCCGCGGGGGCGGCAAAATGTCGCCGGTGAAAGAAAAAATGAAAGGAGGAAAAAAAGAAGAAAAGAAGAAAGGAAGAAAAGGAAGAAAAATCGGAGACCACGAAAATAGCCTGGGCTGGGCCATTCGTCTGAACTGTTAAGCAACCATCGATCAGAAACAACAAGAAGTATTCGAAAGTGAGGAGTAGAAGTGGAGGGATGTACTGTACAGGTTGCTGAATATAATCCAGTTCTTAGCCAAACAGAATCTGACCTTCAGAGGATATCGAGAAGCCATTCGAGATGATAGTGGCAATCACGGGAACTTTCTGGAGTTAGTGCACCTCCTAACTAAATTCGACCCTCTTCTAATGGAACACCTGACAAAGATAAAGCAAGTGTCTCAGTTTCGTATCTATCACCAGAAACCCAGAATGAATTTATAACAGGGACAGCAAGTTCGATCCACCCATGAGCGTAACCAGCCTTGGACCCAGCAGGTGGGGCAGCAGTTAACCTGTACCCGATACTACAACCTGTAACATGTACCCGGTTTGTTTTGTTTGTTTTGGCACTTTTTAGGTCAGAGCCAGGGTGGGGCAAGCGCTCCAGCTTGCCCCAGTGTGGCTACGCCCATAGATCCACCATCAGGCGTCGTATTCAAAAAGCTAAATATTATTGCGTAATCTTCAACAGTTAAGTACACCAGACATCTCCCACAATGACGGAATGAGCCAAGTTCTGTACAATACATACATATCGAAAGAGAAAAAAGTCGCCGTGATAGAACCTTTCATTGACTTCTTTGAACCAAAAAGAAAAAATGCAGAAGATCTCAGCAACGATATAATCGCGAAGATAACATCAGGCGGACTGGACGTACAGAATCTTAGAGGACAAGCTTATGGCAATGCTGCCATAATGTCAGGGATCCACAATGGAGTTCAAGCCCGGATTAAAGCACTGAACCGAAAGCTCTATTTGTTGCGTGCACAAACCACTCACTAAACTTGGCTGGGGGACAGGCTGCTTCTTAATCAGTGGATTCCGTGACGTGACGGTTTATGGAATGTTAGAGAAGCTTTTCTGCATCAACTGTTCGATGGAACGCTTTGGTTGCCATCACAGGTCAAGCAGCGAAACGAGTCACTGAAACATGGATGGAGCGCTAAACTGTAGCTGTCAAGACGCTTAAAAATAAGTTTGAGGTAGTTCTTGAGGTACTGGATCAATTAACAGATTCATCTCAAACTTCCGAAACCAGATCGAGAGCCAGTCTTCTCCTGACAGCCATGTAGTCATTTAACTTCCTAAATTTTCTTGGCTTTTGGGCTGCAGTGCTACCTGAAGTAGATGATCGTTGCTCATAAGGCCCGTAGAATCCGCTTGTAAAAGCCCATCCTATTTTACCTTTAACAAAATGTATCTCAATGCCTGTGAAATTTAATTTTAACTAAGCACCTATAGCGCCGTGACTAGATAGGTACTCAGTCAAAAAACTCACAAAGATTTGGAAAGACCGCAGAATACCTAACCAGAAACACAAAGGTTCGGCTGATGAGATATTTGGTATTTCCAATCTTTCTGTACGGAGCTGAGACGTGGACATGGACACTGAGGATTCAAGACCGTCGTAAGATTGACACACTAGAAATGTGGTGTTAGAGACGCATGCTTAGGATGCCATGGACTGCGCACCGTACCAACATTTCTATTCTGAAAGAACTCAATGTCAAAGAGAGATTATCGGCCACAGTACAACTACGATCCCGTGTGGTGCCGGGTTAGAATAGCACCTCCCCCTTTCTTCCCGTGGGTGTCGTCAGAGTCGACTGTGGGAAAGAGTTAGTGTATTGTGGGCGATGGGCTAGCAACCTGTCACTGCAATTTCACGTTTTACCATCTGGGTTACTCTGAAATCGCTAGACGTGGCACTGGATTTTTAAATTCATGTGCTCTGCCTACCCCTCTTGAGAATACAGGCGTGAGGATATGTATGTATGTATGTACAACTACGAATCCTCAAATTCTTTGGGCACAGCACTCCCAACGAGGGATCTATGGAACGTTTGGTGGTACAGGGGAAAGTTGAGGGCAAAAGATCTCGTGGCTGCTTCCCAACACGATGGACAGATCTCATTAAGTCCATCACTGGGAATTCGATCAACGATTGGTCCCACTCCACCAGAAACAGAGACGCGTGGCGGCAGGTCGCAGGAACTGCTGTGACTTTGACATGACCACGACCACTCTGTCAAGAGTGTACGACTAAGAAGAAGAAGCACCTATAGTATGGGGGCGGCAAAGTGGGTCTCCCGCCCCGGGCGCCGAGATGGCACGCTACGCCACTGGTGAAAACCGACAGTATGGAAAAAGCCATTAGGTGGAAAATTGGCTTTTAGGTTATAACGATTAACATTTGTAATATTAGCAGGATGTCTTAGATTTCCCGCGATTGTTTGAAATGTTGCCATTACTCTGACTCTAAATACCTATTCCACAATGGAACCAGTCGTGGCTAAAACAACCAAGCCTGCGTTAATTCCTATCTTTTAATCAGCGGCCGGTTCATGTTTTCGCATCGCCTCGGCTCGCGTGTGATACATAATTTGTGCATATTTTATACTGAATTATGATAACATTTTTATGGTGACGCTTTAGCTGGGCCTTGTTTGTAGGGGCGCTGTTTATCGCTGGGATTTCTTGACGTTAACTTTGTTACTTAGTATAGTTTGTTATTATACCTAGTTCTACGAAATTTGAAACACAACTATACTCCGTTTATTTTAAGATTTGAATTTCAACGATCAATTTCTCACGCAATTGTAAGTAAACCCAATGCAATGATGACACCGTTTATATTGAAAATATTATAACAAACAGAAATTCTGCATTAATCACTTCCAGTTTTACGTTTGGATTCTAGAGAAAGAATCAATTTTTGTTCGTTGAATTTCAAATCTTATAATAGACAATTATGTTACCTACACGAAAAACTGACTGTGTAAAAGATGAATGAATGAATTGAAGGAGTGAATGTAATCTTGCTGTCATTCGTGTGTGCGGGACATCAACTATCATGAATTAGGTATACGTTTAGTCAGTTTTTTGTTAAATTATCCGTGTATTTTACTCATTTAAAACGCGAATAAGTATACGTGTATTTTTAAGAGACATAATGTAATAGATAATTAATTTTATGACTGATTTTGATGCAATAAACATTACTTATGCTTACTTCATTATACGTTACTAACTCTATAAATGCAAGATGTATAAATTTATTATCTTTTGTAAATAAATTTAGCGCACAACTGCAAAACCAGCCAGTAATTTATCCTTATCAAAGATGATTTTGTGATTTGATAAGAATCAAACAAAAATGACTACGGAGGCGTATTTAATGACATCCCATAACGTACCTACTTACTTTAAAAAATACGACAACTGTAATCAACCAGATAAAGCCGAAGCGAAAGCGCCACCAAAAGCCCACATTAACTTCGATATCCAAAATAAATCATCATTAAATAATGATCTAATTAAATGGCAAAGTAAAGGTTGAGTGTCACTATCTGTTCTGGGAACGTAAGGGTCGCCCGTCACTGGCCCCACGCGCGATATCTTAACTGGCGACAGAGTTAAATTATACGCTCTTTTAGAGAAATAAATCTGGTTGCAAGAGGCTGGGGCAGGGTTCCGTACTATTTAAATTAGTATGATTATCGTTCGGTTGGGATGTATAGTCATCCATTTACTTCGTTTCATTTAGGATTATTATGGTCTGTACTAAGGCTGCAGTCAATCAAAGGAGAATAAAATTTTGTCTTAGATTAAGTAACTTTTTACTCGCGAGTATTTTTTTTTTCATGTGAAAAAAGCGGGTAAGAGTAACTTATTCTACGACAAAATGTTATTCTCATTTGGTTAAATCAACGATAAATAAGTTTAGGACAGTATAGGACAATTAATTAGTTCCTATAATTTTAGTTTATAGTTGAAAAATCAAACGTTTACCTGTATTTATCCAATGTCAAATACTGGCCATAATCAAGTCAAAGCTTTATTTTAAAAATAAAACATTCGATGGCTGAGAAACAGCCAAGTTCAAATCTATTTTCAAAACTAATCACACACACTGGCCAGAAACAAATCACGGCAGAAAAGATAAACAAACCTTCGGGAAACCGCGCGGGCCCCGAACAAAACGTAAACGGCCACGATTCCAGTGGCGATTGCTGTTAAAAAACAAACTATACAGCTGATTAGCATAAAGCGACGCCTCCGGACCCCCCACGGCTCAGCTCTCAATTAAGCCACTTGTCTTTTCGCGCCGTGTGGCTCCCCCTTTATCGAGTGTCGTGTGGGCGCGCCTTTATTTCCTTAGAGAATTTTAAGGCATTTTCTTTTGAGATTTAATTTGTCAGTCGAGTTTTGTGACTGTTTCGGCAATGGGAAAGCTACGTGATGTTTGTGGGTGTGAGTTTTTAATTATTTAAAAATCGCTAAAATTCAAATTTAGTTCTTTTTTATGGTTTTAAACATTTCTCCATTTCTTCCACTGATGTCGTAAGAGGCGCTGAAGAAAATGGGTTGAGGTAGTAAGGCACCTCTTCTATAAAATTTTCAACAAAATGTTACCCAAAAATAGTTACAAAACGTGACAAAGTCATGGTTTTGACAATGTTATGTTTCGTGTGCTCAGCATACTCCATTTGGGAATACAGGCGTGTTGTAAGTACTGATTGTTTCAATACAGTCCAAAAAGGAACGAAATGGCAATAGACTTTATACCTTTTAAAAAGTATCTGCCCTCACAGATTTTACTTTTTTCTCTAGATGCTCTCTCTTTTTAAGCCTACCCAAGCTACTAGATATTCTGACAGGGACCAGAAAATATGTCTTATAGTCATATTTTAATAGTATATTAATACATGTCACAAGAGATTAGTGTCTCCGAGAAAATGTCAATTAGGTTCTAAAAGAGCGGCAAGTGCTTAGGATTTCAATGCGATAATAATTATGCCATAAATATTAGAAAATAGTCGTATTTTATGGAATATAAATACTGGGGACAGGGTTATTAAAATATTGAACAAACTGCCAATAAATGATGACTTATCGTTTAGTTTGTATAGATAGCGATGATGTGGTCGATATGTCGCTTTTAATTAAGAAGCGCTAAATATACTTTTTCTTCAATGGTTTCAAATTAATGTAATTTGATCAATTTAATGACGTCCAAGTTTTACTCTATTTTTTTTAAAGACAGAATGACTACTTAGGTACTGTCAATAAGAGTATATTGACTTCTATCAATGAGGCATATCTCCAGTTGTCGATTCGATTGTATGAATATTAGTATCTGAACTTTTCGGGGGCGGACTGGGAACGGGGTAAATTGTCATACATTGACAATGCCAGTGGCAAGATGGCATCCCATGTCTTAATTAATTCCTTCATTATGTTGATTTAATTCGTAAATTTCAAGAAGAACACTCTCATCGTAAAATCTCATAAAACATTTGTTTTACTTGAACTTATTTTGTGTTTTAGCTTGATTTGCTTTTGGATTAATTTACTAACAGATCTTTAACACATTGCTATGCATCTGTCTAAAGAAAAACATTCGTGCATAAAATTATCTATCACCTGCAAAAAGCTAAAAAAGGGCAGACGGAGCCGCATGCTGCAGCTAGTAAGGGGTTAGTCAGATATTAATCGTATCGGGCCTTATCTGCGCCGGCGCGTATATATCTTCATTACCATTAAACTATTTACAGGAGAGAGTTCGCACGGACACCTCTTACACCGTAGTGTAAGACCTGCCTCGTTCGGTCGAACGTTTTGTCAAATATAAGTCGCCTTTCCTTCAATTTTCATTAGAGAAATAGAGGGAGGGACAGGCTTTTATAATATTTTATGCATTTCATATAAAAATGTGAGCCTAAAAACACGAACATGGGTTACGTGGGTTACCGACAGGTCATAACGTCAATACGAGTATCATCATAGCATCATATGACTACATATTTTTATATTAAAATATTTCAATGGAATGTTCTATTGGCACAAACAATTACGCATCGGCTTCACGACTCATCATTGTGTATTTTGTGTAACACTGTGTTTCGAATTTGAAACTCGTGCTCGCCATATTAATCTTTACGAAATGATTTCAATACTTTCGACATCGATATGGTAACTATATATATATTTACATGCATGACGCCTTAGACACGTTTTTATGGCTAGAAGCATTAACCACGTTGAACAAATTTTTATATGCGGTATTTTATGGTGGTATTTTGTCTCTATTTCTTTACTTCGTAGTGCTATAAAAAAGTTTGAAGGACTTGACCTCCACGTTTTTTGATCACGATCAAAAATATTGGCTACATTTATCGAGATGGTGTCGCCATTGCCCGCAATGGATTATTCGATACTTAATGCATAGTTTTCAATGCGCGATTATGCACAATATTCTCCGCAGCTGTCTTTCAAAATTGTGCAGAGTCGAGAAAAGGATGAAACAAAAATGGCTTGCATACATATGCACATCACGCATGTATTCCCAAGTGGGGTAGGCAGAGCACATGAAGCGAAAATAGAGAAAACCGTGACTATTTCTAGCATGTTGATGATGTACAGTCAGCGTCAAAAGTAACTGACAATTTTAGTACTGAGTTACGTCAAATTCTATACTAAAATTATCACTTACTTTTGACGCTGACCCTACCCTAACACGCGAGGTGCGCGGTGTGAGCGGCGGCCAGCGCGTGCGCACGCCGCCGATAGCGCATTTGCATCGCGCCACACAGCGCGGGCCACCGACGCGCGCGCAATTTTCACCTTCCGCGCCGATCGATTGGCGCAGAGGGGGCCTGGTGTCGGTTCCATTTAATATCACCATCATCAGAGAGGACATTTATTTTCAGAAATAAGGTACGGTCAATGACTTTAATTCATGAGCCACCATAGAACCTTTTCAAAGCGAACATTAGTACGATTTCCCTTGATAATTAATGAGATGTCACTATGACGTTTACTGTGAATTGGTTCCAAGGTGGCTCATGAATTAAAGTCCTTGACTATACGATACTCGTGCCCCTTTTTTTAATTTTCCTGTGTGGTGTCGGGTTAGAATAACACCTCTCCATTTATTCCGTGGATGTCTTAAGAAGCGCCTAAGGAAATAGGTTTATGTATGTTTTAGGCGCCGGGCTAGCGACCTGTCACTATTGTACTAAACTTATCATCTATTCTTATACCTAAAATTATGCTAGAAGTAGGTGATGGTATGGTATTTTTTCGCATGGATCTACTAGAATACGTTATCTGTTATTTTCCTAACTCTTTACTAAATTTTGTTTAAGATTAGACTATAAACGAACAAGTTTGATTTTATCTCAGGAGCCTAAACGTAAAACTTGAAATCATTACTGCAATAACACTTATTACTGTTTGTTACAATGTTCTCAATAAGTATCTATAAACGGTGTCACCACTTGAGAAGACGCCTTGGGTTTATTTAAAAATGTGTGAAAGTTTGACCGTTACGAGTCTAGTGTTAAATGAAATGGAGTATTGTGGCAAAGTACGGTGTTTTAAGTCTAAATGCGGTAGAAAGAGCACACGAAACGCTACATGGACAGACCCACAACTATTTCACGTTTCGTGGCCACTTCTAGCATATTTTCTTAGGTTTTGTGTTGGCAGGTAAGTATAACAGTGACAGGTGGCCTAAAATATACCTTAATATAATTCCTTCGTCGCCTTTTACGACATCCACAGAAGAAATGGAGAGGTATTATTCTAAACTCGACACCACACGGAAATAAAACATATAAAAATAGTACAACTTTTTTTTATATCAAACTGTATGCCTCACAATCAGTTAAACAGAAGCTCAACTATATAATCTTAATTGATCAAACAGCGCGGCCCGTTACAATCGTTACATATAGAACTATGTCGTGTATGTAATTAGCCAGTAGCCACAGTAAAAATAATGATGTTTTAGTCCAAAAATGTCGATGATCCCGTCTCTTTATTACGATTAGATAGCATTAGGAACTATCTCAAGAATTTGATCAGCATTTATACGCTATTCTGTGCGACATTGGTATCAGATATTTTTATGTTTCATTTGATTTGAATAAATTCTTTGACCAGTTGACAGAGTGGCTGCCGTGATTATGGGTAGCTAATCTACACTGCACGCCTGGATTTTTATGTAAACTGACAAAAATATGATGACAAACGCAAGAAACACATTTTAAATTTTTTAGGGTTCCACATTCAAAGGCTGAAAACGGGACCCTATTACTGAAACTTCGCTGTCCGTCCGTGTCCTCCATTTGTCGCTAGGCTTTATAAATCTCACCAACCGTGCTAACTAGACTGTTGCGATTTTCAAGGGTTTCTAGTACCGCTATAAAAAAATGCTAAAAAAAATTATTACAGACGGCTCCCATACAACAACCGTGTTTTTTTGGTGTTTTTGGGTCGATATAAATAACGATAACATGTAGACATTTGAAATATTCACAGCATATTTATTTTAGATCCAGTTGATAGAAGTCGCCACGAAACATGAATCCAAGTATGATCGCGTGGTTCTTAAAGTAAGATTCTCTAATCATACCTGTGGTGCGCCCGCCCTGCGCATATTGCCAATCCAACCTTCTTTGTCTAATCCGTGCATGAAACAGTCATGGATTTGTCTACGTAACGTTTGGTGTGCTCTTCCTATCCCAATTGGGAAAACAAGCGTGATATGTGTATAATTACAAAGAAACGCAAAGAAAAAGCTAAACATTTCCATTTCCAGCCAGAAACGCTTGGCATTCGCGATATATTCAACAAGGCAAGCCAAAAGGCCACAACTAATGAAGCGTGCATTCGGGCCCACAAAAACCACACATTATTTAGGTTGACATAGGAAATGGCATAACCGCAACATTTGCATTTTCGTGCCACATGATAGCTTTAAATTTTTAATGAATTTTCACGAAAACATGTTGCAAGCTTCGGTTGATTAGCAAGGCTTTATTTTAAAGCCTTGGTACAGTCACGGTGGGACTATGAGCTAGTTTCCTGTTTAATTTTATTTTGCGTTAAGCGTGTCGTGTCACGCACTAAGCAGATACGGTAAGATATATATCTGTTACTGAACAGATATCTGTCAACATCGCTCCTTCAATGAGCAAACACACACTGCGCAGATTTACCGCCAAGTATCTTCTGTTGGCACCGACATATGGAAAAATGATATTTATACGCAGATAAAATATTATCGTATATGTGTAGTCTGTGACGAGCTTCACACGTTAAGGGGCAGGGGTCGACGAAGTGTGACATTGTGTGACAGAAGGGTGAGGTTTTAAATTTCGTGATGTCACATTTCCAATTCTACGTGTTTAAAAACGAACTTTACACTATTTAACGAAATATTCTATACAGAAAAATTGCAAAATATGTGACGTCGCAAACTTGGGGGAGTCTCACAAACGTGACCAGTTGTGACAAGGACTGGGGTGGGGTCAAAAATCACAAAATTTATGGATGGTCTCTCTGCATTAGGCCTGAAACAGTGCTCGACCGACGGTCAGCGCTGACCGTCGGTCGGCGTAGCAATATCTATGCAAGTCTTGAACGCGCACACAGCTACGCTGACGGTACGCGCGTAATCTGTATTTGATTTAGGCTAGAAATAGTGCTCGACCGACGGTCAGCGCTGACCGTCGGTCGAGCACTGTTTCAAGCCTTAGCATTTTTACATTTTACAAACGTACAAAGCGGTATTTTAGTAACAGACTCTTTTTGTATCGTGATAAAGTTGAAACTAGGCTGCTACGGATATTGTTAATTTAATAACTGATAAATTTTACGAAAGTCACAATTACAATCGGGTTTAGAATTACACCTCCTACGTTTTCGGTTGAATGGAAATAAGTGAGGCTACAACTTGCCGTTGTTATACCTCTTTCATCTGGCTTTTAAACTTAAAATTGAGCTAAAAGTTGCAACAAAACGTGAAATAGTCATGGTTTTGCCTATAAGACATTTTGTGTGCTCTGTCTGCCACTTTTGAGAGTACAAACGTGACGTTTAGGTTCATGCTATGAAAAAAAATCGAACCGTAAAATTAACTAATGTCAAACGACTCGTAAAACGTTAGGTAAAGAGGTACTGCCTTTTGCCCGCGGGTAGACGTGTATCACTCGATTTTACGATAAAACAAATCGATTAATTTTATATGAATTCGTTGTTCGTTAGCAAAACATGATTGGTACGGGACTAAACCGTATGGTATTAAATTTTAATTCTTAATACCGTGGTTAAGTATATTTACGGATGCCTGCGAGGCGAACCGAGGGCACCGCCTGACCCGGCCGTAAAACATCATTTGCGTAAAACCGAACGTTTGCTATCATGTAAAATTACTTATTTTCAATTCTTGGCTGCATGGCTTTCGGTTTTTGCCTTTTTCGCAAAGTTAAAAAAAAAACTATTCGTTTTAACGCATGAAAGGCAAGCATTTTCCTAACTTTCGGCCATTGCCGCTGTCAAAATATTCGCAGACGTTTTAACGCACATGTATGGTGCTTTCGCGGCACCTGAACAAAGTTTGCGGCTTGAGAAGTGGCTTAAAAAAAATAAGCTTCATGCGCCGCACCGTAATAAAGTGGACTTTTTTTTAATAATCAGTTAAATGTGTTGGTGTCGGGGAAAAGTGGAGCAAGATAGTCACGGATTGGTACCCAAGAGACGCAAAAAGGTCAAGGGGGCGCCAATTTAGAAGATGGGAGGACGAACTCAAACTCACCGCCGGCCCAAACTGGAGAAGGGTAGCCAGAGATCGGCACCAATGGAAGTCGCTGGAGGAGGCCTTTGCCACGAGGCACACTGTCTTGAGAGATATACTGTAACTCTTAAGCAGATACAAGAGGCTATAATAATAATAAATGTGTTGGTGACTCTACCTTCACCTACAGCGACCTGAGTTAAGATAGCACGGCAAAAGTAGAAGGGGTATGCGCAAAAATCTATTTTTTGGTCTATTCGGTATCCGAGGAGCGAGGGGGTGGACGGCGACACATTATTGGTAGACCAGCCCCACTTCACCTCCCCGCGTTGCCCCCGATGCTCTGACTACCGCCACTAGAACCGTTGATCTTAGAGCCTTTACGAAACGCAAGTTGTGAACGGCAGAGGCTATTTCAGCCGTCGTCACATGTCAACGGCAGCCGTCGACGTATTGACTGCTGCCGCCGACGCGTTGACAGCAGCCGTCGACATATTTGACTGCTGCCGTCGACATGTGACGATGGCTGAAGTAGCTTCTGCTGTTCACAACTTGCAGTAGTTGCAGTTCGTATCAAGGAAGCCGTAAACCACCTCGTGGTGTAGACTTTCAGTCGTGCTATTAAACTGACCAGGGAGATGTTCTTTAGGGTTCCGTACCCAAAGGGTGAAAACGGGACCCTATTACTGAGACTTCGCTGTCCGCGGACGGGCCCATACTAGGCTGTCACCAGGCTGTATCTCCAGAATGGTTATAGCTGGACAGTATTTTTTTTTAATGATGTATTTCTATTGCTACAACAACAAATACTAAAAATTAAGTAGTTATTTCAGAGGAGCTCCAATCCAAAGAACGTATTTTTTTGCAGTTTTTGGTACAGAATCCTTCGTACGCGCGTCCGACTGGCACTTGGCCGGTTTTTTTCTTAAGCTGAACTCAAAGGTAAGTCATAAAACGTTTTAAAGCTTTTTAAATTATTGTATTCAGCGTGTCCGACTGTACACTTGTATAATTCCTAAAGTATTCGAGTAAAACTGCAGAAAAAGCTATCTCGAAGGTGATCGTAATGGTATTTAAATTTTAAATGGCCGCGAAATATTTTCTTGCTCGGTACTCTCTGTTTGTTTGGTATTTTTAAACGTTTTGGTATAACACGGAATACTTCTCCACGGCAGGTAAAGATTTTCTATATCCATACAATCACGCCTATGTTCTCAAGTGCGGTAGGCAGAGCACACGAAACGTTTCATAAACAAAACCATGACTCTGATTATTTCACGATTCGCGGCCACTTCTAGCATAATTTCAGGTTTGAAAACAGATGGAAGAGGTAGTATAATAGTGACAGGTTGCTAACCTGTCGCCTAAAGCATACCTAAACCTATTTCCTTAATCGACTCTTACGACATCCACGGATGGAACAGACAAGTGTTATTCTATTCCGACACCACATAGAAAATATTAATTAAAAAATTAAACAGCCTTTTCACAATTTTTTTACCAACGATTACCCAATTCCAAAACCTCCTAATTAAATCACATCAATGTCGCATTACCAAAACGCGGACCCACCGTGCGGTTTACAAGCACGTAATGATTGCTGATTGCAGTGACGTGATTTCACTGCCCGCGATCGCCAATCACACCGCCCTGAGGCGCGTCATTACCAATTATTTAAACAAGGTGCACTCGCCTAAGTGAGTACAGTCCGAATTTTAAGGTATGATTTAATTTCACTTTTTCAGAGTCCCGTGATTGTTAGGAAAGCGAAGACGACTGACTTTGTGCGATCGAGTCTGCGGTACACAAAAAGTCTGCGTAGATTGTATGCATTGTGCGCCCGACTTTTTGCGCATCGTGATATAATTAATATATATTATCACTGGACAATTTTTACACCAATCACCTAGTCCCAAAGTAGGCAATTTAATTCCTGTGTTATGGGTACTAGACAACGGATAAACTTACTTATATATAGATAAACATCCAAGACTCGAAAGCAAACATTCGTATTCATCATACAAACATCTGCCCCGACCGGGGATCGAACCCGGGACCTTAAGCTTCACAGTCAGGTTCTCTAACCGCTGGGCTATCCGGCCGTCAAAGACCTATTACCGTATAATTCCATAGGTTCTCTTTTCACAGACTAAAAAGTCCGTCGCGTTTAGTCATGAGGAAAATGGGCATTTGTTTGAGCGTTTCAACGTCTCATTCATCTGGACACTTCTTTGGAATCGAATTCTGATGCAGTCGTTTAGATATCTATTGGAGGAGCAGGAACTGATACATACAAAGATTTCATAAATTCTAATTAGGATACACAGAGTCGGAATCTAAGGAGAAACGTGGGTGGAGCCGGGGCTTCTGCTAGTAGATACAAATAGAATAGATGTTAATTTATACAAGTATTTTCAACAGAAAGTACAATCAGCAAAAATTATTGGGTTTGACTGAAAATTATATTTACATACATACATACATATTCTCACGCCCATATTCCCATGAGGGGTAGGCAGAGCACATGAATCCAAAAATTCAGTGCCACGTTTAGCAAATTCAGGGTAACCAGATACTTAAACGTGATATATTAATTATATTTACTTTTGCTCTATATTCTCTATAAGGTAAAGCCCGTTACAGATTACGTATAGGTATACGATAATATTTTATCTGTGTATAAATGCCGTTTTTCCATATAATGTCGGGGTGAACAGATACCTGACGGTAAATCTGCGCTGTGTGTGTTAGCTCATTGAACTGTATATGGAGCGATATTGGCAGATATCTGTTCAGCAACAGATATCTTACCGTATCTGCTTAGTGTGTGACGCGCTTAATGATCCCAGTAAAGTTATAGACAGTTGAAATTGACTCCTCATTGTTAATTTGGACATTACATGGTTGTAAATTGATTGTTATAAAATAAATGACTATTCCTTAGTGGTTATCAACTAAGAAACATTATCCATTACTATGCCGTTCCATTAGTAAATTACACCAGTGGAACTGAACCCTCGCAACTCCGATTCTTGTTCGATTTTTAGTAATTGTAGGGTGATTCAGTAACAGAAGGGAACAATGGTAGTTTAATTTGGGAATTAAAGAGGTTTTGGATTGAGAATGCTGCTGTATGTAGTCGCCATTAAATTATCGTGTGATTTATTGCGATTTCGAGAGATAATCGGGTTTGGGTTAAATCTGGGACACGTACGTTACTGCCGCACTTTTGATATTACCGTTGTCCAATTTGGGATTTTCTTTGAGAACCTCAATTCGTCTTAATGATGATAATCTTAAACGGATTATTTGACACTTATGCCATTGATGTATTCCTCTTTGCGATTCTGCACGGTCCACAATTTTAATTAGCTATATTAGCTGTACCTAGTTGAATAAAAATATCAAAGGTTAGTTCCCATTTTGCAACCTATCCCACCTAAAATTCTATATTAATTTAGGTGGGATAGGTTGGATAATAGGAACTACCCATGTCAAAACGATATCTTGGGTATTAAATTTGCCAAACGGATATGATATTACTAACCACTCGTATGACGGCAGATTTTTCTTTTACTCATCACAGCAGGGTTCAAATGAATATTCATAACAAAATACTTTTGTTATCTTTATTTTAAATGACCTCATCTATATCGCAAAATATAATATTTATTGTGATATTTGTCGTTTGGGTTTTTGTTGTATTAACCCATTCTTGGTCGCTGTGCCAATTTGGGAACACTTAAAATTAAGGGAAAAAATTAAAATTTTGACGCTAAATGTAATGTGATTGGGTACAGTTTTATAATAATAAATACATTTCCACCTTGTCGACAATAACGTCGCTCCAAACTCTACCGAAAAGGTGAGAAAACTTGCAAAATTTTTTTTCTCATTTCCTGATTCTTTGTATCCTCTTTAATTATAAAATCAACAAATTTTCGATGAAAATCTGCTAATTTCCTTTTGACCATTAATGGGTTAAAAATTGTCCTAATTTGGTAATAGGATTGAATTCGCTTGTTCGAAATATTCTGCAAAAATAACGATTTTTTTATTTTCTATGTGGCGTTGCAGGCCTGTTTTTTGCCGCTTTGATTTATTGTTTTTCTTTACTCGTCAATTATTATAAACAAGGATCTAAACATTATACTTGTTCGATTATTTTAATTATTTATAGGAATTGGAACACTTTTTACTTGGATAGCTCTAGGGAGTACTCGAGCAAATCCGATTTCTGAATGAATCAGAACAAAATTATTTCGCAACATAAGTGAAAACAATAAAAATACCTTCAGTCAAGCAATTAGATTCTGCCAATACTTTCCCTTGACACGTTTCCCCGCACGTTTTAACACCTTTGTAATTTGTCAATAATTTGTCAAATTTGCACAAATGTCAAGCAAGTCTCCCGACGGCTGCAAGCGCATTCTGTAAAACCAACTTACATTTACACTCACTCTAAACCTTAGCCCTTTTATAACAGAATTTAAAATCAGCCAGCCATTAGCAAGGGCATCCAAGTTTCTTAACACGTTAACGCTTTCCCTTCCCTTTCTGGTTTAAGCTTTCTCCGGTAAGTGTGAAAGAGATGCAGTTTCCAATCAGACGGTATTCGGCTCCAAGCGTCACTAATTATGTCAAAATTACGGGGCGAGAGTTGTGAAGGTGCGAAAATCGGATGTTGCCTGGCTTATTACAGGGTGTTTAAGGCCTTGCCAGCAATTTGACGTTTGAACGCTTAGCACCGCACCGATAGCTGTCATTTCATAAATTAGTGAGCCATCGACACTGGCCATAAACAAAATTAAAGTTTTTTAAATTTGGTGCTGGCTGGCACAGAATTTTAGGGAATATGAAGCCATTTATTTTAATTTTAAATAAGACATGCGAGTGAGTTTCAAAAAAATTGTACATAGTTAAGGGCTTTAATAAAAACAAAAGTTAATTGATTCTTTTGTGTAACGACAATTATCCATTCATTTCGTATAGGTAATTTTCGTTACACAAAAGACGCGATCGTGATTTTGTTTTTATTAACCCTTAATTTATGTACAATTTTTTTGAAACTCACTCGTGCGTGTCCGAGTCTACTTTAAACGTTGCATGAATTTAAAAATAAGAATGTTGATACATTTAGTAGATACAATATGACGTATAAATAGTAGTCCGTGTCATTTTAAAATTTTACATATCGCATTGTATGAAAGAAAAGTATAGGCTAAGTAACTGAGTACTCGATATCGATTTTTTTTACTTTGGATAGTGCTTTCTTATGGATTAATTTTCACCTAAGTAATATTCAGAGTTTCACAATAAACCATTCTCTATTTACCTATATTCCAAGCAGACCAATGAAAATATGGGAAGCATCCACTCATTTGCCACGCAACTATTTTCGGCAAAGTTAACGACATTACTGTGGTGCCGGCAATTCAAAGTAAAAGCTTGACTTTATCTAATTTCCACGCCGAAACCACACTAAATTTAATTGACCGTAATACGCGGAATAATTTTATAAACCTCCGAATTAAAAACGAAACAACTTAATGTACCATTGTCTAATTACAACCATAAAATACCGTAGAACAAACAATGACACGCGAGGGAGATAGCAAATTCATAATTAGCGGCAGACAAATAAAAATCACACCCGTAGACAATAATGAAAATATAATTCCGCGCCATTCATCTTCCGCCTATGAGAACTGACCTCGCTGGAATCTGAGGATCTTTGCGTACAAATGTGAGTAAAAATAAAAACTTGGCCAAGAGCGTGTCGGACTCGCTCACTGTGCTCTGTATAGTCCTGTGATGCCTCCTCTACACTACTTCTGAAGTTCCTCGGCGAAGTACTCTAGAAATTATGGCTAAAGTCCGAAGCGACGCTACACACTCGTTCGACCTCGCGATGAGCCATTCAAGCCCTTTGACTCGTGCGCAAAAACCGACAGCAAATGGAAGTCACCCGAGGCGAAGTGAAGTTTGACGAGGCAAGCCGAATTGTCTCTCTACATCAGCGGTTCTCAACCTTTTTAGATGACGGAACCCTTTTGGAAAGCGAAACACTTGACGGAACCCTACAAAAAAACAGCAGTTTTTAAACGTATTATTTTTCCACCCGTCCGTCCATGTATACGCCGCGTCAAAATTTTCGATCAGAGATTGGCGTTTTGTTTTTTTTCTATATTCTGGCGGAACCCCTTCAGGGGCATCACGGAACCCTGGGGTTCCGCGGAACACACTTTGAGAATGGCTGCTCTACATTATCATATTCGTCTCACTTCGTTCAGCTTCGCGAGGAACAGGAGTTATTACCAAAAGCGAAGAGTAAATTTACCCCCACTACATTTTTTTGCCATAAAGTTGTATCTTATCTGACTTTAACTTCGGAAGAGGGGGAAAACTACAAGTTGAAACAAAAGCTAAAAAGTCATCCCAACCGACCACCGACCGACTAAACCACCAAGCTACTAAATGCTGCGTCAGCTAAAACACTGTCCTATACCTCTTAAAGAATAGTCATAAAGACAGTAATAATTTTCCGATTTTCCCTTGACATAATTGTTAAAAACTTGCTTGGTTTCAAATTTCATCGGTCTAAATAACCTGTTGGTTTTGATTTATTTAAAAATTATAGATAAAAATGCTCAGACGGAAAATAAAGACAATAAAGAATTCAGTTTTTCTTTTTGAACTACGGAACCCTAAAACGAAAGAAGGGCTTGAACTTTGCGATTAGAACGACTGATTTATAACTAGAAAACACATTTCTCGTAACTCATCACTGGAGTAGTTTCTGAAATTATTTGTTTTAGGTATCTCATAAATTAAAATTCATTCTTAAGTTTTTCGTGCGTTGTTGAAACTTAACGGCTTCTGAAACGCTAAAGGCGTTCGAAATACGGAAAATAATGCGTAGTTTAGACAAACTGATAGTAATGCGACGCCTTTTAGGGGTGTTTCACACAGTAAATGGGCCTTCTATTGGGCGGCACGAGTTTTTGTCCTTGCTACATTTTAATACATAGCGTAGCTTTCATGCTTAAATTCCAAAATTGAGGACAGGAACATATTGTTTTATCTATGGGTTTCCAAATCTCTTATAACATTGCCACAATGTTAAATTTTGTTGGATCGTCGAATTATGAACCCTTGGATTATATCGATTGATAATTAGGTAACATTTAAATTTAAATATATCCAAAGGAACAGAAAAGAAATAGGTAGGTATTTGTAAAGCATTTTTTTTCCATTCAGCACCTATATTATATTTATGTATTTATTTCAAAAGTTTTAAGTTACAACTTACAACGTTTTTTCCACCATTTTGTAGCCAAATTATCTTTGAAGTTTTCAAGAACTTAATTATCTTATTTAGATATCTAATCGATATTTTACAATACATTCTCAATTTAGTTAATTTTGATGACTTCATTCCGTATCGTGGCGGATTTATGTAAAATTACGCCTGACTATTTTTCTTTCGTGGATGTCGAAAAAAGCGGTTAAGAAAACAGTAGGTATGCTTTGACATTATACAGCACGACACAGCACCTACATACCTAACTACTAGCAGCTCTTGTACCTAACTTTAAATCTTAAATTATTCTAATAGGGATCATGAAACGCAAAATAATCATGATTTTGTCTGTAACACTTCGAGTGCCCATTTAAGAATAAAGGCGTGTTGTTTATAATTCAATTTGTATGTAGGTAATTTTAATACACAATTTGGATTACCTACCTACCTTAGTAAGTAAACTTAAATATAATTTATTTTTTATCAAAAACCTACCATTTCAAAACACTTTAATTGAAATAAAATTTTGTAAGTAAGCAAGTAAAAACTCTTTATTGTACAAAAATATAAAGAATACAGATGAGTAGCAAATAAAAAAAAAGTACAAAGACTTATCCCAAAATGAATTTCTGCCAGCAAACCTTTGAGTAGTAGAGATGAGCAGCAATTTAGGGAACAACAAATATGAAATGTAATTATTTACAAATATCTTTGATTGTACATTATAATATGACATAGTTAAAAGTTAAGTTTAGTTTTAAAAGTTTAAACTTTAGCTCTAAAGCGGGTAATGTTTTAAATAGACAAGTACCTAGAGGTAGGTACGTACATAGAGTATTAGATAGAAGATACAGGAGAAGCGGTCGCGTTGATGTCTTTCCTTAAGAGAGACAGTTGCTCCCAAAATGTTCATAAGCTAAAGACACTGCGTTTTATTGTTTTATTTATATTTAGTTTAATTTACTTAAAAATTCAGTTTAGTAATTAATGTTCTACTACAGACTTTACATATTTTACTTACACGTTTAATTATCAATAGGTCAATAGCATAAAAAGAAAACGGATATTTTTTGCCAAAATGAACTCAAACTAGATATAAAAATTAACTTACACTATCAGCAACGAATCTCGAACCCGCGATCTTCAAAACGAAACTAATTCAAACATAGTTCTATTCACTTCTGTAACTAATAAGAATCCTAAATTAAAAAGTCAAACACAACACTGTCCACTTTATTCGCAAAAAGTTGCAAAACACGTCCTTTTTAAAAATAAAAAGTCTGGCCGTTTAAAATAAAAAAAAAACAACTGTCAGGACTTTAGATAATCACGGTTAGTCCTGGCCGGAAAAAGCTAGCTCTCGAAAAAGAAAATCGAATATTTTGAAATACGAATTTCGTGTTCGATTTTAGTAGTGCGTCGGTCGCGGCGCGCCGTGCCGTGTCCGCGGAGCGATTGCCTCGAGCGCGGAGAGTGGCCCCGCCCCGTGGAAACTCCTCCGGGCTTGCGTACCTACTAGCATGGCTTGGTTAGGAAGAGCCGTGGAAGGGCGAAACTGTGATGTGACGATTTTTTATGACTGGCTGGTTTTTTTTTAGTTTTTTTAGAACGTGATGAAGCACGACTTGAAAAAAATTGCTCTGTTTTAAAATTAAAAAAAAAAATTGACACATTAGGATAATAAATTAAAGCAAAGATCCAAGCACCTGCCTTTTTTTTTACGTAATTTTTCCAACGTAATCTAGAATAGCTTGTTAACCGTCACCCAATCAATTTCGGGAACTAAAAACTACAAAACAAAAAAAAACGCAAATAAAAAAAAACACTTTCAAAAAACAAAGCCACAAACGGAAGCTAGCTCTCACGCTTTTTACACAGTTCATGCTATTCTGGTCACCACCAACCAACTTCTTATACAGCCCAGTCTATCGATTTTGAACTCTATTTCTTCTCTAGTAAAATTAAGGCGCCGTGTATGAAAAGTTCGTGGGGCGTGCATAGACAGTGGATGTGGCTTAGACGGCCCGATAGTGTGACCTCGTTTTTATCGGACCTCTATGGACATTCTGCTAATTAAGTATTTATAGAGGTTAAAACATATTTTATAGATATTCCAATGCAATTATTTTTTAAACTTGCATTGTCTGAAAAAAAAACGATTAAGTAAGTATCGTTGGAAAACACTAGGTACCGTTTTTAAATAATAGGAAAAATATGTAAACATGTGACTTAGGTACGAGGGTCAAACTGAAAGTTTCGGGAATAGAAAAAAATATCCAGTTAAAATGATCAAAAGTAATTTTATTGCTTTTGAA
>BHDV01043340.1:159184-201051 GCA_005406045.1 Adoxophyes honmai | reverse complement strand
AAGCTACATCAAGGTATCGTTTACTTACGTATCGTTTACGGAACCCTCAGTGCGTGAGTCCGACTCGCACTTGGCCGGTTTTTAGTCTTAGATACTAAATTGACAAATACAAATGTCAAATTCACAAATAATGATGCCCTTGGTAGAGAGGCGTCATGGCCTCCCGTCGACAATGCTTGCAACCTGGATATATAATACAAGTGATTTGCCCGTGTTATGGTCTATCTTACCTACAAATTAATACTACAGTTCAGACTTTATTTTAGGTACTTAAAAAAAGGTAAACAAACCCGACAAAGTCAAAAATCACGTAAGGTATGTGTTGCTACATTAAATACGACACTTCTATTTTAGTCGCATTACACTCACCTTGTCATATCTCTACCTTTTTTAAGTACCTAAAAGTCTCAGGTATAAGCACAATTATATACTTATTGTTTACTTTGGATAGTGGAGGCACAGCACTATTTTAGAATTGCATAAAACAGGCTACGATCCTGACATACCTCTTTTGCTTCATCCACATTCATCAATCTCCTCATACATGCTCGTCAGGATCGTAGCGAGTGGAACAAAGTAGTCTCTGCCTACCCCTGTGGGAAAGAGGCGTGACGATATGTATGTATGTATGTATAAAACAGGCAACATTGGCAATGTCATTTTACTATACTCCGTTTATTTTACCGTGTTGCCGTGGTACCGTGTGGTGTCGGGATAGAATAACACCTCTCCATTTCTTCCGTGGATGTCGTAAGAGGCGACTAAGGAAATAGTTTTAGGTATACTTTAGGCGACAGGCTAGCAACCTGTCACTATTCTACCTCTTCCATCTTTGCAAGCCTAAAACTATGCTAGAAGTGGCTGCGAAGGGTGATAGGTACATGATACAGTCATACGTAATCATAGTTTTGTCTATGTCACGTTTCGTGTGCTCTGCCTACCCCATTTGGGAACACAGGCGTGATTGTATGTATGTATGTATGTATGTTTATTTTAGGATGAGAATTTCAACGGAAACAATTTGAAATTATCTCTGGAATTCAATGGTAAGTCTGGAAATGATTAATGAAAATACATACATTTATTATTGTTTGTTATAATGTTCTTATACAAACGACGTCGTTGCGGCGATATCTAGGGTGTATTTAAAAATATGTAAGGATTTGACCGTTAAGCCAAGGATATATGTAATGTATTAGGTAACAAATGTGCCGCGACACGTGTCCCCAGCAACGTCGTGCGAAGTAGCGCGACGTTGCCGGACGTCGCTCGACATGTCGCGCGACTTATATCCGCGTACCTAGGTATATAAAGGCTACATAAGGTTGGAGTGTCAACCCAGGTATATACACATGTCGCTTGACACGTGTCGCGGCACATTTGTCCCCTAATGTATCATTGGCTTTGAAAGCATCGTCTTAAAATAAACAGAGTACCTATTTATATCTGACATTAAATAAAGACCATAGCTACTTTCTGTCAAAGCGAAACAAATCACCTTTCCAGAAAAGTGTCTTGTTTGTCGTAAACATGTTCCGACCGAGCTTGTGTCGTGCGCAAGAGGTGGAGCTAATTGTCGGCGCGTCATGGGAACGTGGTAATGTGTTTGTCTGCTGCGCTTGCGCCTCTCTAGCCGCACGCAAGTTACGAGCGAAAGGCGGAATCGTTAAAATTATAGTCAATGGAACGCTTTAAAAAAATCTTGATAGTTAAAAAAAAGAGTTTTTTTAAGTCCCAGAAACAAGCATTATCGCTCTAAAACATAAGTAAAAAATCTTGCCCTGGAGTGTCGGGTAATAACACTAATACATTTCATCCGTGGATATTTTACGACGCGTCTTCGTTTACAGTGAATTGAAAAATAAAGAAAAGCAATAAAACAATTGAGAATATTTTCTGCAAAAATTAGGTAGGTACATTCATGCATACAGGCTGTCCCAAAAATCGCAGGTCAAACTGACACCGGAGGTATATCGATTAAAGAGGTATCGTACCAACCTAACATGACCTCAGTAAAAGTTGGACGGTTTTCGAGATATTGCCAATTTAGTATTTTTTCGAACTTGGCCTTTTTTTACATCTTATTAGCCATAATTTGTTTAGACAGCTCTTTATCCTTTCATTATTACATTATCGTAACTAATACCACACAAACACCACACGGACGCCCTCGATATTATTATACCAAATGGTAACAGGCCTAAAACGCTACCAGCTCCCACTTGCGCCAAGCAACACAGGCAGGGACGCTCATGTAGTAGAATACGGGAAATCTCAAATTTGATAATTACGGGGAATAATAAATAACTTTGTGTTTCAGCTGGACTAGCTAGAGGGTTGCAGAAGCAATCTTCCTGCTGAATTGTCAACAGTTTTCAATGTTTCAGTATTTTCTTAGTAAAATTATACAAACGGTTGGTTGATTGATTTATTTTTAACCGACTTCAAAAAAAGGAGGTGGTTCTCAATTCGACCTAATTTTTTTTTGTATGTTACTCGATATCTGGGAGACCCGTGGACCGATTTTCAAAATTTTTTTTTAATCGAAAGGGTCCCATTGGCACGAAACCAGGATCTGATGATGGAATCTTGGAGAAATCGGGGGAACTCTTCAAATTTAAATGGAGATGTACGGCGTTTTCGGTAATTTGTTGATGAAGTCAAGATTTTACATTCAGTAAACAGAATACTTTCAAAATATTGCTAATTTGAAGTCGGTTTTTTTTGTTTAAAATTATATTAAGATCTCTTCTACACGTCTTATTCGAATCTATAATCTAGAAACTAATCTAGAAGCGCTTCGGAATGACCATCCATGCGAATGAGGCGAGACAAATTTGTCAGAAGAGAGGCGAATGGCGCTCTATTGTTTCTGCCTACCTTGCAATAAATAGAGCGTTACGCCTGCTTATAAATTTGTAAGAATTTACGTAAAACTTTGTAAAAAAACAACGAATGTTGCTACGAAATGTGGAAGCAAGATATTTACCGATCTCCCGACAAAGAAATAGTTAACCAAAAAAAGAACAGTCGTGAAAAAGTGAAAATCAAGCGACACAACAGACAGATCCGTATCACCCGCTTCCTCAAATTAATACAGGAAGCGCATTAACTGCAAAAACTGTAATTTAACATCATACGACAGTTTACGAGCACGACACCCAGGATGGGCGCAATTTTAAAATACCTTTATCGAGAAATCTTAGTGTAAAATTAGTGCATTCGTCAAATCGATGTGGCCAGGTGAAAATAATTAGTGGCCAGTGTGTCGCGGAGTGTTGCCATTTTTCGTACAATGTAGGGTCGCGACACGATCACGCTGATGGAAAATAAAGATGTGGTAAGAAACACGTGTGATTTCACCCTAGACTTGAAGACGGCGGAAGTTTATTAATTTAATTTTTAGAAGTGACCGCTACCGTTTACTGTTTACCGCTTTCGCTAGCCAGTACGGTCAGCATTAAACGCACAGACAGCGCGGTGACGTGATTGTAGGTACGAACGAAACCCATATTTCCCCAAACGTGCTTACTTGTGCGCGCTCTTTTTTTAATTTTTAATTTCGCTTTCGCTGTCAGTTCGTTCGGAGCTTAAGATAGACAGATGTCTTTATTTCATTTTGAAAATATGTAACATTATTATCTGAAATGTCAAAACAACAAATTCGCAAAACGAATTAATAAGTAAAATAAAATGTAAATTTAAAAATAAAAACGAGAGAATAATAATGAAAAACAGCGTGTCATACAATTTGTCATACATAGTATATATTTTTTTAAATACATATTAACTCAATGTTTCAAAAAGAACTTACACAGGCAGTGCAATCCACTCAGCGATGTCCATCGTACAACTATCTCCACAATCCTAACTGAAAACTACCCAAAAGTACCAAGGCAACATAAACCAAAAAGAAGCTTCCTATCTCAACGTTTTCCTTCCGCTACTTCCCGGTCCTTGTCTGTGTGAGTGTGTGCGTGCTTGTGCTATCTCAGGCAATCTGCGTTCGCACCCGAGCGGGCACCCTCGAATTACGGGAATTACTGGACACTGCGCGCGCGACGATAAGCGGAACTTAGGCCACTTTTTAAATTAAAAAAAGTTTTAGGTTTTTGCGTTAAGAGCTTACTGGCGATATATTGAACGTAGGTAAAGTAATAGTACATTTCGATACAAGTGCGGAAAGTTTGTCATTATTTACGAGTACCGAGATATCTTACCACGAGCCGCAGGCGAGTGGTAAGTCTCGGTACGAGTAATGAATGACAATTCCGCACTAGTATCGAACGACTTTTTTTAATACAGTTGCGAAAAAAAAGACAAGTTTAGTAAATTAATAATTATAAAATAATATTAGCTCTGACCAGGCTTTATGACGTTGAAGCCTTTGCCTTTTCCTTAAAGGAAAGAATATTAAAAAAAAAGAAAAAACGCCTCTCATTGGCCGGCGATTTGACACGTTTGGCGGCCATTCCATTCTACTCAGATGGTTTGATTAAGAAAGGTTTTTCAACAGTAAATATAAACGTATTATGATGGAAACTTGTCTGATAAAATTATTAAAATGTAGGTACTTATATTTCTTAATTTTTTCATGTTCATAACAATGTTTAAAGAAATTAATTAATTATTAAATTTTAATTAATTATTATGTCAAAAACATTAATTGATGAGTACTTAGTTATAAATTGGAACAAGCATAATTAAAAAAAAGTGGAAATGAAAAAAGCACTAGTGCGCGAATTCGAACTTTCCGCACGATCTGCAGCCACGAAAAGCACCCATTTTTGAGCAACTGTTAAAAAAATATTTTTTCTGTTTTTTTGCATATATTTTTATTAGTTTTCAATTCCAGGTATTTTACCTATTTGGTTTCCATAGTTTTATGTTGTGTATTTTGTTACATAGCTGTGATCTAAAAAATCATTGAAAGTATCTAATCTAATTATATTCTAGAATGTTTTGAATATTATGTAGGTACATACATCTAAAATATATTCCAAACTTTTTGCTTATCAGCATTGGACCAGCCAGCAACGCGCACAGCACACATGTAAGCTAACTACTTTAATGGCCTTTCAGTACCTGCCTACCCATAAATACCTTTAACATACACTACGCTAAAAATAAATAATTTACGCTAATAAATAATAAAAAATCCCGACACGCCTAATTTTCAAAAAGTGCCCAAGTCCGTGTACTCCGCGGTCGCCCGCTCTATTTGTCCACGTGAAATTTGAAAAAAGAAGTCCCCACACATCTGCCCGGCCGACGTACCAATTACACTGGAAAATAACGAAAATAACTTTTAACAACTCTCTTACCCTCGCCATTTGTTAAATTAACGTCCAAAAAATTGCCCGAATGAGTTATTGTTCAAATAAGACAGTTGCGCAAGTTTTAAGACGTTTTAAGACGTTTCTTGACGTTTTATTTGGGCTTAAAAGCTACGGGGGCTGTGAAATGTATTTTTTACGGGTGCGTTCAGTGCACGCAGAGTTAATTAAATTTTAATGCCACGATTTGAGCTGAATATGAGATTAACGCATCATCATAAAGTAAAATGAATAAAACATTCAGTATTTTGTACTGTGTGGAAGAGAAGATTCATTCTGTTTTTGGGGTTCCGTACCCAAAGGGTAAAAGCGGGAGCCTATTAGGTACTGAGACTTCGCTGTCCGTCCGTCCGTCCGTCACCACTTTACTAGACTCTATCTCAACTTGAGACAGTTGGTATTTTCACAGAATAGATGACATCTTTCTACTGTCGCTATAATAACAACAAATAAAAATAAAATAAATACTTATTTAAGGGGGCTCCCATACAAAAATGTTGATTATTTTGGTATTTTTGGATCGATATAAATAACTGTGACGGGTATGAAATATTCACAGATTATTCAGTTGTATATCTACTTTATAAATAATTAATTAAATTAAAATAAAATAAGTATCAAAGGGGGGTCACATACAAAAAAAAGTATTTTTTTTTTGCAATTTTGGTACGGAACCCCTCGAGCGCAAGTCCGACTCACTTATTTTTATTTCAAGAAATGATTTTTGCTGTGTGGGGTCTGGTTTAGAATGACACCTCGCCATTTCTTCCGAGGATGTCATTCATGTTTTAGGCGACAAGGTAGCAACTGGTCACTATTGTACTTGTTTCATCTACCTTTGTTTGAAACAAAAATGGTAAATGCGGCTACGGAACGGAATAAAATATTCACCTGACAAAAACAAGTGATACAATACAATAGGTAATCTAAACTAATTTAATTGATTTTTTTATCAAAGTAACTACGTGTTTGCAAGCTTTTGCCAATATCTTCCATTTCTTTAACTTGTCCCTTAACCGTTACAAAGGAAAAATCCCATAGGTAGATACTATTTATATTTCACTAGGCATTTTTCTAACAAAGCATCTCTCATCCATTCGCTATACCCATGCGCGAGAGCAGGACAGCGAGCGCTATTCACTAGGGAGTAAAAGAGACGACTATATTTCCATCGATTACCGGAAGGCGTGTCCGACTAGACAACCGGCGGGCGCATCGGATTATTTTATAATTTACATACATCTCGCTATTGAATAACGACCTGAATTGCTTGCTTTGTAAACGAAGGTGACATTATGAAGGAGTAAGTATTTGATAAGTTTTTAATTGTGTGATGATGTGATGACACCTGCCGGTAATTTTTATTATTGCAAACATTGTTGCAGGGGAAGACCTAGACGGACGTTCCGTGACCAAATCGCGGACGTTTTAGAGACAGGTCAGAGTGTCTAGTGTGTTCAATTTGATGGTGCAGTCGTTAACGAATTCGTTTGCGAGTTGTCGCGGAATGTATGGAGACTTGTCGACCGTGGCAGTTGTGCAAACGTTCCGCTGGCGGCGCTGTCTCGGTTTCCATACAATTTTGCGATAACTTGCAAACGAATTCGTTTACGACTGCACCATCGAAATTAACATACTAGACGTACAGGTCAAGAGTACCCGAAAGTCCCGAAACCGACGAGCATGTATGAGGAGATTGACGAACGTGGATGAAGCAAAAGAGGTATGTCAGGATCGTAGCGAGTGGAACAAAAGTAGTCTCTGCCTACCCCTGTGGGAAAGAGGCGTGACGATATGTATGTGTGTATGTATGTTCTTGCTTATTGTTACAATGCTGTATTATAAATACCTAGTTTGTTTCTTTAATAGTGAATATTTTAATTTTGACAGACAGAGAGAGAGAGAGAGAGAGATTATTTAGGTATTTCTTAAATAAATTAAAAAGTTATTTGCCGTATTTACTTATTTAATTTAAATTACAAACTAAAAGGTAGGTACTTAATAAGTGACTTACTTATAAGTAACTAGGTAGGTACTTACCACTAAAAGTACAACCATGTACTAGCTACCTATCTATAAAATTTTAAACTCATGTGAACAGTTCTTGACCTTAAAATCAATCTAAATCAAAAAAGTTTGCACAATCTCAGTTTGCTTGAGCTCCTAGGTAGGTAGGTACAATTCAAGACGCTACTAGTAGCGTTTTCTCTTCGGGAGTTGTAGGTACATTTGACACTAGGTCTACTTAGGTTACTAGCATGTTTGGGCGTAAAAATATTGTTGTTTCCTTGTACCGTTACTTGAGCGTCTAGTGTACCTACTACTTTAATGAAAACGATCATGGATTTGATAACGATTTCGTTTGCGAGTTAACGCCAAGAATGTATGGAGTGGAGACGTGTCGACCACGGCAGTTAATAACTCTCTTCTAGTTTTAAGTTTTCAGGGTCGCACTGAAAATCAGCATTGTGGCTTGCCGCAATATCACGCTGAGTACGGCCCTTTGGCGCTATTTGGCATGGAAATATTTTATTTCCATTGCATGTCACTATATTGTTAAGATAGTAATTTAAGGTTTAGATAAGTAAAGAAATGTTTCTTTCCGTGTCAAATTTCCGTCAATAAATGTCTTTCTTTCTTTCAGTTGTGCAAACGTTCCACTTAGAAGCGCTGTCTCAGTTTCAATACGATTCCGCGATAATTCACAAACCAAATCGTTATCGGATCCATAATCTTATTCATTTTTAAGCACTCTGCTTGCTGCAAATCTTTCGCTGCGTACCAAAACTGCGGAGTCGACCTGCCAAAACCAAACCAAAGCGTACGCGAATCAAAACCAACCTCACCAAGTCACCAACAACAATACAAAAGTAATACACTTTTAATTAGCCGCCCTGTGTCTGTCAAAACGCATTAGTCTTTTTGTGTCGTCGTTTTTGTCGCCGTTTTTGCCGCACGCGCCGCGGGCGACAAAAAACGACCACCTTTTGGTCGGGTGCTGTCGTTAATTATCAATTATCATGTTGATAAGAGTTACAGTTAGAAGTGCGGTGCGATTCATTGCACATTGTGTTTCTATTACCAATAAATTGATTGGATTCCTTTCCACAATGATACGGATAGTTCAAATGAGTTGTGCGCGCGGCGTTATGTGTGTGTGCGCTTGTAAATACACAGATTTCATTTGTATGCAGCGCCATACAAATGCTATCTGTGTATTTACAAGCACACGCACACATAGCGTCGCGCGCACAACTGAGTTGAACTGTCTATATTAGATGCATTCAGAATAAAACTGGGTAGGTTAGGTATCCTAAGGTCGATTTCATATTTCACCAAGTGAAAATAAAATGTAACCTTGTAATATGGTGCTTGTTATTTCGTCATGGTTTTTGTATAAAAAGATTTACATACCTACAATTATTAGGTAGGTAGTAGATGGAGCAAAAAAGGCAAAATAGTGACAGGTAGCCTATCGCTCACTACTTACTTACGACATCTACGGAAGAAACGGAGAGGTGTTATTCTAAACCTGAGACACAAACCCAATCCAATCCCAACTCTATATTTTATCCTCATTTGGCTGAATCGACCGCTAATAATCCAAAGAAGTCTCATGAGATACATATTACAGATTGACAACGCCATGTAATTAGGTTTCTAAATTGTCAGTCGCTAACTGCCCGCGCGCAGCAAAAACAGCCAAACTCCGTCAGCCACCTGTCAAAAGGGCATCCGTGCCATCTTAATTTAGTAGACTTCAGAGTTCTCAATCACTGCTGACGGTGTATTCTGAAGTCCTTTTTACCGTTCTCAGTCAAATGGCATAAAACGGAACCCTTGTAGGTACCCTTATACCATTATAGATTCATCTTGAAAAAATTCGGATAAGTGACGTTTTAAATCCGGTTTAGCTCGATATGTTTCGGGCTATTCGTGGCACTTCATGTAGGAACCGCGGCTGCGGCTGCTACTGCCAAATGCGCACTGCGGGACACGGGGGACACCTCTCTGTTCGCGCGATATTATAGAATCGTCATGTCTGTCTGTCTGTCCGACCATATTTCACAGCCACTTCTTTCCGAAACTATAAGAACTATACTGTTGAAACTTGGTGAATAGATGTAATGTAAGTATTCTGTGAAATGCATTAAGATTTTTACTCAAAAATAGAAAAAAGGTAATCTTTGGGGCTCCCCAAACTTCGAACTGGAACTCAATTGTTTTTCATCAGTCCCGTAGAGTTGCGCGAGGGACGCTTTCAAAATGGTAAAATGTTGTCATGGTTTTATCTATGTAGCGTTTCGTGCACTCTACCTACCCTATTAGGGAATACAAACGTGATGTATGTATGTAAGTCTCTCTGCAGTCATCAGAATAAGCGGCTAATAAGCTAATAACGAATGAGATTCCGTTTTGATTGCTATGAGCATGTGATTGGTTAATTAGGGCAGTTAAAATTGTTCAAATTAGGCATAAACTCACCTGCACGCTTTCTGCTAATCCTCGATTAGTAAAAACTATAAGCATTTCTGATATAAAGCCATCTGTTCTCTTTTAAGAATACAAACAATCAGGGCAGGGAAATTGGATATTTAGCAGGTTGAGATACTGCTAAAATTGGCCTGATTACTGTTTCCAGCCAGTTGCATGACAAATATTCGATATTGAACTTCATGGTGAAGTTTGTCCTATGATGATGCGAACAAATTATGAAGGCGGTCAACCTGCTAAACATTAAAATTCGTCGACTGTACATACATACATACAGACACATTACGCATACATCACGTCTGTATTACCAAATGGGGTAAGAGCATACGAAATGTTACATAATCAAAACCCACCATCACAAGCCACTTCTGGCATAATTTTTAGGTTTTAGATAAGAGGTACAACAGCAACAGGTTGCTAGCCTGTTGCCTGAAATATACACTAAACTATAGGCTTGTATATGAAATAAAAGGATTTATAATTTTAATTAATGTTTATTGTGAAAGATTTGTGTACAGTTTTACAGAATTTGATAGAAGAGGGAAGTCATAGATAATTTTTTATGTTTTTTTTAAACAACGTCTCTTATGATTGGCCACGGTTCGCAGGCGCATATGCCACGGAGAAATAGGTGCAAACTTTTCTTTACATTTATACGTAGGTAATTCAGCATGGTGCTACTTTATAAAGGCTTACTCAATCTTCCCGTTATTATTTCGCGTGCGAACCGAAACCGGTCAGTAATCAACACCGTGCCTAGTGCTCCGAATTTGGGTGTTTTAGCAAATTGCTGTTTCCGGGGGAGAACACGCGCGGTGCGCACGCGCTGCCTCACTCTCACATACACATACATACATACATATTCACGCCTGTATTCCCATGAGGGGTAGGCAGAGCACATGGATTCAAAAATCCAGTGCCACGTCTAGCAAATTCAGGGTAACCAGATAGTTAAACGTGATATTGCGGTGACAGGTTGCTAGCCCATCGCCCACAATACACTAACCCTTTCCCAGAGTCGACTCTTACGACACCCACGGGAAGAAAGGGGGAAGTGCTATTCTAACCCGGCACCACACGGGTACTCGCACTCACACCTTTACAAATTATTTTTACCTTGCTTTTACTTACTGTCTGATTGACTGACTTTTTGTACGATCGAGTCGAGCACAAAAAGTCTGGGTGGATTGTATGCATTGTGTTGTGCGCCGGACTTTTTGCGCGTCGTGTGCTTTACTGCATTTAATTCCATAGGTTCTATTTTCACAGACTAAAAAGTCCGTCGCGGATAGTCCGTCGTCTCCGCAGGGCCTTACAAGTAACTTTTTAACTTACTTTTACTTACTGTCTGTCATTAGATAAATATTATACATCACGGCTGTCTTCCCAAATGGGATAGGCAGAGCACATGAAACTCTACGTAGAGGTAACCAAGACTAACTCAACGTAACTCGTAACTCACGTTTAGCATTTTTTTAGGTTTTCCTATAGTTGGCAGGTATAATAGTGACAGGTTGCTAGCCTGTCGCTTAAATGTACCTTAACCTATTTCCTTAGTCGCCTCCTACAAATCCACGGAAGAAATGAAGAAGTGTTGTTCTCTCCCTATCCACACGGGACAAACCTACTAATAAAACCGTGTGGTGTCGGATCTAGAATAACACCTCTCCATTTCTTCCGTGGATGTCTAATGAGGCGACTAAGGATAGGTTAAAATATATTTTAGGCGACAGACTTGCAACCTGTCTCTATTATACCCGCAAACTTAAAACCAAAATCGTCATGGTTTTGTCTACGAGTATATAGCCTCTTGTGTCTGCCTACCCCGTTAGGGAAAATGGTGTGATGTATGTAGGTATAATAAGGAACAAAGCTAATCACCCTTCAGTTGCCAGTATTAAAATGAGCAAGCCAGTTGGTCGCAGCGCCAATTGCCCGCAGACCACAGCCAAAGTGAAACGAAGTAAAATTGCTCCAATTTGGCGCCGTGACGCAGTCGGTGGACGGCAATTTGAGGGACTTGCACGGCGCAGGATGATGATCTGGAGCATTTTGAGGACTGACATCTGTAAATCATAATTGTCATTTGTTATTTCTGTAAATATGTACATGATTTGAGACAATTTTTGTAGTATTGTTTAGGATTAGATATGAAACTGCAATACTATGAGACTCGTACAAATATTGTGGAAAAACGGCCAAGTGCGAGTTGGACTCGTGCTCGAAGGGTTCCGTACCAAAACTGCAAAAAAAATCTTTTTTATACCCCTTCAATTCTTACTTATTTTTTTTTTTGTTGAGCAATGCAAATGGGTTCAAATGCACATATTCGCTATCTATTTGAACAGACGCAGATTCTTGATCATCAAATCAATACTAGTAGGGACAATCACGCCTATGTTCCCAAATGGTAGTCAAAGCACACGAATCGTCGGAAAAAAAAATCCATAATTATTTCACGCGTCGCGGCCACTTTCTGCATAATTTCAGCTTGGAAATCAGATGGCTGAGATATAATAGTGACAAGTGGCTAGCCTGTCGCCTAAAATAGACCATAACCTTCCTTGGTCGCCCCTTACAACAAGCATACCTATAAGAACTGGACAGGTGTTATTCTAAACCCAACACAACTCAAATCAAATCAATCCAATAGTATAAATAGTAGTTCATCCTACTCGATCCCTGATGAGGTGTGAACATAATAGTGATGATAGCCCGGAGGCTGTTTGGTCCGTAGCGCGGGCACAGAGTTCAATAGACCATGGTGCAGATGGTTCACTCTATTATTGACGAGTATGTTAACTGTAAGGTGGAAAAGGAAAGAAGGAAAAACAATTGTTAACACTACTTCGACAGATACAAACACCAAAATGGGATATTACAACAGAATTAAATACAAAAAGAGCCGTAGTCGTAGGCGTTCCGAGAGATAAATAGAAATAAATAAACCCACGTTACGATAAGAAATTATATTAAAATTATTAAAGATTTTACTTCTTATTGAAACTATCTTTTGAAAGCCCGTAATTGTCCCTTAGTCGTGTGAAATGGAGAGTTGACCACACGGCTAAAAATACCGACACACACGGCTAAAAATATATATATCTCCTGTCACTTTTCACTGCAGTTGACAACGCATTTCTTTAATAAAAGTAAAAAAGCATCTACAGTCCCTGCCGACACTAAGAAATATTCCATATTTCTTTTCTATGTAAGAATTTCCAACGCATTTTATTTTTTCAAACCCAAAAATAATTCTAAACATAGAAAATCGTCAAGTGAACCCTCTGTCCATACTCCATACTTCTAGATCGCCTTCGTCCCGTGGCGTGCGCGCGCCGGTCGCGTGCGACGCCGCCGCGGGCGCACCCAAATTGCAATGGCTGCCACCGGACCGGCGGTTACAGTTTAAATGCTTCTTTAGAATTCTTTAGCGACGTAAAAGCTCGCGAAATTACTTTGCCAATTATTGTTTTTTTAGAAGAAATTTTGGGATTTATTTGCGTTTGGTTTTTGAGAAAATCGAGTAATGATGCTTCTCGGCTTTACTTAGTTGCTTCAAATTTTGTCACTTGAAATTACACTTCCATGGATGTCGTAAGAAATGACTAAGGAAATAGGATTTGATATGTTTTAGGCGACAGGCTAGCAACCTGCCACTATCGTACATGTTCAAACTCAAAATTATGGAAAGTGGCTGCGAGGCGTGGAATAGTCATGGTTTCGACTATGTAACAGTTACTGTTTTCTGCCTACCTCTTAAGAGAATATAGGTGTTATGTATGTATGTTAGTGTATACATAATTATACACTTTACGTCATGGAGTATTTCGGCCACGCATCACGTCCAATACAAAGTATTGCCGTCGTATCCTAACGACAAGTTCTTGTGTATGATGTCACTACTTGCTAGGCATTTAGTTCCTCTCAACCCCTAGATACTTATAATACCACCGAGTTTTGTCTTCCACAAAAGGAATCACGCTGAATGTACCCAGGTTTTTTAACACTGGTCAAGAATCAATAAGGAAAATGTAAAAGTGACAAAATAATTAACAAGAAGTGGTTTAATGATTTTAGTCAATAAAGTAACAACATTGTATTGGCAGATGTCACAGCTTTCTATGCTCACTGCACACTCTTCAACATTGCCTATTTTTTTTAGTACATAATTGATTCCTAACCTCAGAGTTTTTGCTCTGAGTTCCTAACCTACCACACCTATCGAACCTATCCACAGTAAACGTCATAGTGACATTGCATTGCCCAGGACATAAAAGCTATGTCCACACCAGTGCGCTTTTGCGTTCGCCTTGCGTCTTCCTCTGACGTATGCCCGTGCAACCACCAACCACAGCGCATGCCGTCAGCGCGTCTTCATTGAGGATGGATCTAGTTTCAGCGCATGCGCTGTGGTGGACGGGCATGCGTCAGAGGAAGACGCAAGTTGAACGTGAAAGCGCACTGGTGTGGGTGGACATAGCCAATAATCCCGTTTATTCCAACAACGTTCTATTGTGAATCAGAAATCAATTTGTTTAGTGGCGCATTTTTTTTTCTTTTTACTCCCGATGCTTTTTTTTCAACTGGCAAACTTTTCTTTAAAAAAGATGCATCAACCTTAATTTTAGGAAGCTTCCGATTGGCCTGATTACATCGCGATTGCGTTTCCCGCCACGTACCTACGCGCCCCAATTAGGTCCTGAGTGATGCTCGGCCATCGATTAGGGCATAATCGTAGCCATAAATTCCAAATTCAAATTAATCACGAAAGCAAACACAGCCGCTTCGGAACGCGTCAAACTTACTTCGCGAGATAATAACGCTGCCCGGCGAAGCCATTAAGTCACATTTTGCTACATTTTGTTACATTAAAATATAAATTACGGTGCCCGAAGGCGCCGAGCATAAGGCATAGCAGAAGATGCGGCCAAATTCACTCATAAATATTGAAAAAAGTGACGTAACCGGTTTGTTTGGCGCGCTGGTTTTTGCGTAGATCGCGAGCAGTGTTGCCATGTGTACGGCGGTAATCGCAGTCCTGGGGATTTTGTGTCATTGTATGTGTTCTGTTTGTGTGTAAGATAGGCTATATAAGCCATCTCAGGGCGCACGAGCGCCAATCGGAATAGGAGTCCTCAAAGTGGTTGCCATGGCCGAAATCGGTCGGATCATTCATTCATTCATTCATTCATTCATTCATTCATTCATTCATTCATTTTGTTTGTGTGATCTGTTTTATGACATCGTGTTGATCAATGGCAATATGATCGAGCAGTCTCGAGTAGGCAGACAATAACGCGTGTGAGTGAGGACTGCCTGTATTTTTCTGGCGTATTTAGTCAGACTTGGCATCTACTTACCCCAAGGTATCCAGTTCGAAGCTAATGCAAGATTCACGTAAAAAAACATGTGAGTATACGGACATCAATTTGCCTTTTTTTATTGTCATTATGTCTATCCATAGTTTATGAGCTAGCATAGGTTATCTCACTAGTCCTCGATTTTTCCATACCAGATTAATATGACACCAGAAATCGGATTAAATACTTTAAATGATCAAGCCATTTCTCCACTCCAGAGAAATCTAGCAGACTGGTCACAATAACGATCAGCAATTACCCTCATTTTACACAGAACGAAAGCAAATTTCATACTTTGTTTTTTTTGGAGTTTTCGACCATCGTTCCTGGCAACACCGTCGCCATAAATAAGGCAAGGTAATTTTATGACGCGACAGATTTATCGGGAGCATCGCCGCGTCATATTTTAGGGCGCGCGACGGATGGGTTACTTGCGACTGTTTTTGCTGACGGTCGCTCAGTGAACAATCAGCCGCGCATTTGATGGAGGCTGGTTTTTTAATTGGTTCATAGGCTTTTATTTGTATGGTTTGCTGCATTATGTCGAATAGTGTTTGAATTTGGCCACGGAATGGCATATAGAGGACATACCCCGTAGAGTACTAATAAGGTTAACTGGCAGAGATCCCCTCGGGGATAAGTTCGCCTTTGTACATTCAAGCTGTTGTCCTGTATATTGTTTTTTTTTGCAATTGTTTTATGTACAATAAAGAGTCATACAATACAATACCACATTTTGTTTGGTCGGAGAAGATTCTCTTATTGGCTGGCCCAAAATCGCGCGTAACGCTACGCTACTGCCTTTTTCTCTACTGTTGTTGGCTCTGTACAGTTTCTGTGACAGTGACAGTAGACGTTAGTAAGTTGAAATCAACTAATCTTTTGCGGGCCTGTGTGGCCAACATTGTTTCTCTACGGGGTCTGTCCTCTGTGGAATGGCACGAATCTTGACTGTAGTTGTATTTTGAGTAGTTTTTTTTGTAACTTTTCTTAGAGGACGGTGTGCTGTGCTAAGTTGCGTAAAGCTGATCACGACAATCTGATCTACCTCCACCTGCATCTAATCTACAGATCTGTGTAGTGGTCGGCAATGAACTTGGCCAAATTGTAAGTGGTGGGGTTAAGTTTACGCATCGCTTTTTCCAGGTAAAAGTGATGCGCGAACTTCCTATCATAAAAAATCTTGCCAAGTTTCATGTCGAGAACTATAACGGAGTTTTTCGATATATATAGGTACTATACAACTTGGCACGGTTTTAGAGTGAGAGAGCTTAAATTCGCACTTCACTTTTACGTGGAAAAAGCGCTTCGCGAACTTACTCTTACTCTCTTTCTCTCTGAAATCGTGTCAAGTTGTATACCGAATAGTGTAGGTATTTCGCATTCATCCGCCGCGCCGACAACAATCCTTTTAGGTAAAAGTACCAATGCTCGACGCCTCAACGCCCAATAGATGACACCCATCTCCCCATCTGTCACCTGTCTTACTATGACTTATAAGGTTGCAAGTGCCAAGTATTAGGTTAGTGTCGAGCACAGGGACGTTTACCTTTAACAGACGACCAAGTTTGGTTTGGTCCGAACCACGAACTTGGTTGGCTCCAAACCAAATTCGGACGTGTGTTCGGCGGTTGGCCGAACATGTTCGGGCTAGGGCATTAGGGCTTTAAAAGTCATCCGTTCACCTTTATTATGATTACACCCTCCGCTATGCCTTTCCGTCAATATATCGTCGATTAATAGGGTCAATATTTTTCTCATGTCAAAATGAATTTGGTGCATTTTGAATTCTTCGCGATCGTAACACACTTTTACCAGAGTGTTTTTGTCTGTCATATTAACACTTACGTGCTTAAATTCTTACGTACTTAAGTGTGAATCGAGTACACATCTAAACTGACTACAAAAAAAAGAATCCTCATACAAACTCGACAAAAACACCTGCTAAAATGCGCTGTCATTACTCCGAATATTCTGACCCAAAGTACGTGTGGTAAATCGCTGTTTAATTCTACTTACTTACCATTTATGAAACATACATTTTTACCACATTTTTCATTAAATTAAGCTGAAGGCGCCTCAAATAAAGTCATCGCCGCGTAACCCGAGGGCAGTATCACTGAACGAAATCTAAAAGGTCGTAACTTCAAGCATTTCTTATGGAGATACGCCTTTTTGGATTGACGGGTAGATCAGGAAGAATCGCTGGTGATCGCGATGTGCGCCGGCAGCTGCGCTCGCGTCGATGGACTCCTGGCTCACCATAGAGCCTAATCACAGTAAATTTGTTGGTTTGTGGTATTTTATTGACAGTGTAAGAGTTCTATAAGAAAAGTAGAATGCTTATGAAAATGGTTACTCAAATAATAGGTATAAGGGTTTTTGATTTAACTTAACTTCAAAACTTTACCTTGTTTTGTGTGCATAAGGTACGAGTAATATTTTAAGATTATTTTCAGACTAACTATCCATATTACATAACTATCCAACCAATTGCATATTTATTTTGATTTTTTTTCAATAAATTATTAAGTAAATATTTTATTTTTGTATTGTAAATTTTCTTTCTTTCTTTTCAATGGTTTATTTATATTACGTCCCATCTCTGTTTACTAATCAGTAATCATACAAGATTTCTTTGATCAATAAGAAGCGTTTCGTTTTCAGAAACAAACGAAATAATGTTTCATCCAACGCCAATCCAAAAAAACACAATAAATGTTAATGTGACCAAGAACAATTTCACTCCCTCCCCTCCCTGTCACACAAACACCCTGATAACAAAACTAAGCTTTTTAAACATTTCTTTTCGTGAAGTGAACCGAGAAATCTGTCTGCTAACGCAGCGCGTGCGAGCTTTCGAGTAGAAAATCGCTGTTTCACACGCCCCCTGTCCATCTCGGACGATTGGGGCGATACCAAATACCAGATACCAGGGGGTGATACCAGATACCGTTGACGAGAATCTGATTGTCAAAATTAATAAGTTAAACGGTTTGGTTGAGATTAGTGATGTCTGATGATGAGAGAAGATTAGTTTATTTGAATTGAATATTCCCATGGGGTAGGTGCTGAAATACTCTAAAAATTTTGGTATTTAGGCCCCTAGCAGACTGCGTATTTAAAACGGGCAGACGACGTAGTTGACGTATTGCCATTTTCCACTTAATAGATACTTCCATGCAAATCCATGGAGGAAAAAGTCACTAGAGAGATAATGCTGGCCACCCAATCCCGCAAACCATTATTGGATTGTCACTTTTAAACGTCACCGTCTCACCGTCACTGTCACAGAAACTCTACAGAGCCAATAACCGTAGAGAAAAAAGGCACTAGCGTTACGCGCAACCTTGGGCCGGCCAATAAGAGCAAAGCGATCGCCTCGATGGTTTGGCGGAATTGTGTCCGAACAACTGAAATAAAAAAATAAAAAACTAAAATGACATTAGACTCTAGTGGCTTTTTCCTCTATGTGCAAATCATATCGCTTTTGACTATAAAAAGGGTCAGTACATTTTTACCAAAGGACCTCGTGCATTATAATTTGTCTTCGTATCATTTTTATTTCCAATGTACTTATCGACGCGACGTGCCTCTTCGATAATGCTGTACCGGATGCAACTGCACGCTTGTAATATCGGTGCCCACAATTTAGGGAAACTTCAAATACTAACAGCCAACCGGATGCTGCCGAAATTATTTGAAACAAGATTTGATGGCCGGGACATGATTCCGTAAAGTTTTATAAGGAATACATGTTAGTGGCTCGTTTATTTGTAACCAACTGTTATACCTAAAAAATTGAAAAATAAATATAAAATATATAGGTATAATAAGTGTGGAAAATGGATTATTCCGAGTGGAGGTGTCTACGAGTGTGTGAGCAAGTTTTATTCTGTCAGTCCTCCCAAGCCCTGACTTTAGCGTAAAGCGGCAATGGCACTGACTCTATCACCGCATGCTACACCGCACCGCAAAAATGTAAAGAACTCTGTAGTCAGCCGCATTCGCCGAGCGACAGCTGTTTACAGCCAGACTAGGTGTCGATGTTCGTCGACCAATGTATTTGGGAACTACGTCGACCGCATTGGGTGAACAACTCAGTTTTCACCTAAGGCGCAGCGCAGACGACAGACACAAAAAGTCTGCGTAGATTGTATGCATTGTACGCCGGAATTTTTGCGCGTCGTGTGCGTTACTGCATATAATTCCATAGGTTCTATGTTCACAGACTAAAAAGTCCGTCGCGGATAGTCTGTCGTCTGCGCAGGGCCTTATTGATATGGAGTCACGCGTCGCTAATTGCCGCCCCCGACCGGACAATAACCGGCCGGGATGCGACCGGGAATAATTGTAATTAGCAAAAAGCATCAATTCGTTGTTAATGATCTAATTAACGGACTCGTTAGCGACGATGAGAGACAATCGGGAATATTCGTTACAATGCTATTTTTTTATAAAATAAGTGTTTCGTTCGTATCACCACAGTGCCGTGACGCCCGCGTCCGATGTCTGCGTTTGGAGAAAAAAATTAAAGCGAGATGAATCATAAGGTATCTTACTGTCTGTGTACAATTGAGTGTTATAATATCTCTGCATCTAATCCGATAATATGGTCAGCCTTCCCATGAAGTGGTCACCACAGCCAAATCCTTCGTCAACTTAATTCTTCCACAATCAATATTAAAAAACGTTCGCGGCCGTTTCCTTTACTATTGCTCCTACAGGACCTTCTAAACGAAGCTCGAGGCAATGCCAGCGTATTGTGCTCTTATATTTAGTAGACTTTGTTGCATTTTTCCGTCACAACGATGGGTAAGGCATACGTTCAAGAATGTCCGTACATTTTTAGATCCCGCGGATGCCGCGGTGTAGATGCCGCTATTAATTATGCCCTATAAGGCAGCGGTTAAATGAATTTGCCGCTTATTAAAACACTTCAAATTTCGCAACTAAAACCATCAGTTTGGAGGCGTGTTTACAACGTACGGGACGGTGGGTTCAGAGCAGATATTGGCAGTAATAAAATCAAATTCCGTGTGTTGTCGGGTTTGGATATCTCTCCATTTCTTCCGGGAATGGCGTAGAGGCGACTAAGGGATTAGGTTAGGGTATATTTTTGGCGACGGGCTGGCAACATGTCACTTATACCTGCAAACTCAAAACCTAAAAAATGCTAGAAGTGGCCGCGAACCGTGGTATAGTCATAGATTTGTCTATGTAGCGTTTCGTGCGTTCTGCCTACCCTTCTAGGGATTACAGGCTTGATGTACCTATGTATCGATATACCTAGTTTTTAGGCTTGCTAATGCGATTTTAAACAAAACATTTTATTTTCACCAACTTAGAATAAGTATGAAATCTATGGTAAATACGATGGTAATAAATTGTACAGTCAATTTATAATCGAACTAGTTAATCGTGTGTTAAGCGCTTGTCACCACCATGCCCGTATAAGCGCTGACGAAATAATGTGCGTTTAGAAGATCCGCTGTTGCGACAGTTATAATCACACGCTATTGAATCAAAGTACGCTTTTTGCTTATAAACAGTAGGTAACTGGTCCCAGAAAATGCATAATTCATGCTATAATTGCCATAATAGCTAAACACTTACTTATAAGTCTCGGACCGTATTCACGGGCTACCATGGCGCGAACAAGGTACAGGCTCATCTACTTTAAATAAGGAAGAACTGTGAAAAGTAGTTTGTGTTTTATTCCAGAGTAGTACTTAACTAGGAAGTTAGTATTATTGAGTGTTGTCGTGGAAGTCCTTTACAATTTCAACAAATGACTGAGGTTAGATTAGGGTATGTTTTACGCGACAGGCTAGCAACTTGTCATTATTTCTCTTATCTACGTTTGCACCAAAAATTGTGCCTAACATTTGTGTAAGACAAGCAAGATTTCGTGTGTTCTGTCTATGATTTTGTTCATGTATGCATATAAGTACATACCTACTTTAGATTATGTGTAATTTTCTTATTTTTAGTAAGCTAAACAGTGGATAGATTGGATATTAGGACCAGCCGTTAAAGACAGTGTGGCAGCAAACGTCTCTACCGCTGCCTGTGGTGTCGTCGTCGAGCTGTAAAATTTTCCATACAATATGACATCTAATTTTGACACCTCGACATCGAGCTCGTCGATTAGTTTAGTTTGTTATTTTTTACATTAGAGCAGTGTAAAAACGCGAAGGGTTTCAAGATTGTGTAAAAAAATATTAAAAAAAAACAACTAGTACGCATTGTTGTATCCAGTAGGTACACATTTTCTAATCCTTTGGAATACGGGACAATAAGGAGGTTGCGATTATTCTTTATTTACTAAGGGGGTCACACAATGAAAATGTTTGAAACACACTTCTTTAGAGAGTAACACCACAGCCCAGGGCAGCGCAAGCGCGTCGTCGCTTGTAAACGGCCGCGTATAAATCTCGCGAGCCCCACTTGACACCACGTCCTTTTCTCAATCGTACATCGCTCGACTTTTTATCGTTTCGCTCCACAATCGGTATTCTGTAAGGGCAAAAAGCACCGAATCAAAATTCTCCAACGACCGCATCTTTTATTTATGTGCTCCGTTTCGACTAACAGGCGTAATTTTTTCCGGTAAACAATCAGTTTTGCTCGAAAAATGCGCGGGAAGAAGACATAAAAAGGTCAGCGGCATTGCGACGGGGGTATTCGGTTTTTGCCGGGAATGCGAGTCGCGCTCATAAATATCGAGATATTATGATTGGCGGGCGCGGTCACAGCTCGCTATGGAACGAAGTGCGTTCCATTTTTAAGTTTTTTTTGCTTTTTTCGGAGATGCGTTGGTTTATTGTTTTCGGCCAGTGTGTTCGATTAAGATTCGAATGGCGTTGCATGTAGGCAAATAGATACAAAATGGGTATTTATGCATTTGTAACCGATATTAACATTATCTCTGTACATGTTTGTATCTTCATAAACTCTCTAGCGTAACATAAGCTGTTGTTCCTACTGTGGTGCTCTTGCTCTGCTTATTCATTTAGTAGCACGGTATGATCTTTGTTTGAACCCGTGTGGTGCCGGGTTAGACACCCGTGTGGTGCCGGGTTAGAATAGTACCTCCCCCTTTCTTCCCGTGGGTGTCGTAAGAGTCGACTCTGGGAAAGGGTTAGTGTATTGTGGGCGATGGGCTAGCAACCTGTCACTGCAATATCACGTTTAACCATCTGGTTACCTAGAATTTGCTAAACGTGGCACTGGATTTTTGAATTCATATGCTCTGCCTACCCCTCTTGGGAACACAGGCGTGAGAATATGTATGTATGTATATGTATGCATGTATGTATGATCTTTAGGTAGCACAAAAACATTAATGATACTTTATAAACACGAAGTACTTAATGAAGCAGATAATAATTAAATACTGCTCTCTCAAACAATAATACGTTTTGCATTATCTTTAAGTATAATTTTCAGAGCAAATAAACTTAAACATAAAATGTTTATTTGATCTAATCCACATTCTTAAAAGATTTAATAACTTTAAAAGTACCTACATCCTAAAAATACGTTCTTACTGAGGTAAAAACGCTATTTTAAAAGTACCTACTTAATTACAAAACAGAATTGTGCCTTGCATTTTCTACAACGTAGTACGTAAGGCACGCGTAGTGTAATAAAGCAATGCATAATTTTGCAATCGCGCCTTCATTTGAATAAACAGTGGTAACGGATATTTTATTCCTAGAAATTGTAGGAATAACGCTGACACGTAAAAGTAGTTTCAAGGCGCGAGAAGTTACTTTCACGTGTGTACTTCTTTGTATAAAATTCACAGTTTTATACCGTAGGCACGGGTTATTTTGCCCCTACAAGGTTACTTTGTCGCTACAGAGTTACTTTCCCCACCCATAAAAACCTTTTAATGAATTGTCTAGTTCAATCAAGCGATTAATTTGTTTCTGTTACATTGTTTGACAGTAGATTTTTTGGTCATCTACTCGTAATTAAGACACCTCTACCCTTAAATCAATAAAAAAAGATGATACAAATATCACGCATCGATTTACCACGGAAAAAGCAGTACGCAAACTTATTCCCACTAAAAACGTTGCCAAGTTAGACGCCGGGGATTGTACGAAGTGAAAATTACATTGCATCAGTGCGAAGGCACAAGCGTGGAATATTGCCAATCCACTAATGACGAGCGTTTCTGCGCTTTAATTGAGCTCCGACGAACAAACATACACACACACTTTTGCTACCTTAAACCTTTAGATCTTAAGGTCCACCTTTGTGTGATTTAGTGGTGAAATAAGATTGTGAGATCGAGTTCTGTCGCATGAAAGATGTATGAAGTTTCATCTGGACCCTTACCACGAGTTCACAGCAACTGTGATCGCTAGCGAAGGTGCAAACGATTTGTTTGGAGAATTTGAAATCCCTATTAGTGGCCACTTTTGGAAGCAGGGAAGGTCCAGGGCAGATGGCAAAAAAAATTCAAACATATTTGTTGTCATACTCAAGCTTTACATAATATTTATACTTACGTACGTCAAAAATCTGACGTTTGCCAAGAACTCTAGTTTAATTTAAGTTTAGTAACTATGATTCAAAACGAAAGTCTAATGTGCGTTACTATTGATGACTTACGCCACCGGAACGTGGTCTCTCACTATCGGCCTCATTTCAAAGTCGCTCAACGGAGAGGGCTATATGCTCGGGGTGACTCTACGTGATCGAATCGAATCAGAAATGAAAAGTAGACAAACTAAAGTCACCGATGTAGCCTACCGGATTAGCAAGATAAGTGGCAATGCGCAGGCCACATTGTACGAAGAGCAGATCGCCGACGTGGTCAAAAAGTGCTAGAGTGGAGACAACGGACCACCAAGTGTAGCGTAGGACGTCCACCTACAAGATGGACAGGTGACCTTATAAAGGTCGCTGGAAGAAGCCGGAAGCAGATCGCTTCGAACAGGTACTTATAGAAGTCTAAAGTGGACAGGCCTATGTTTAACAGTGATGATGAATGAATTTTGATTCGGATCTGTAGTCTCCGGTAAGTAAAATTTTTCTAGTGGGGCTTTTCCAGGTAAAAGCGACGCGTGAACACGCCCCCACTATAAAAGATATTGCCATCTAACATGCCGGGGACTGTATAAAAACGCACTTCACGATGAGAACCGTGGTAGTGGCGCAGAGCGTGTAAAAAGCGGCTAGCGATTTTGATTGGTGTGCGGATTGGAAGGGCATCATATCGGCGGTAAAGGCAAGGCGGGTTTGTGGTGATTAAACTTGACTATGAAATGAGCAGTCGGTGTGACACTGTATTTTTACAGACCATGCAATAAAGTCGCTTGTCGTTGTCTGTTTGGTACCTACGCGTAATAAATCTTTCGAAGTAAGATTTTTACTACAATTTAAAAAATTATAGCACCATTTATAGATCAAATATGCGTGAATGTGAAATGAAGATGAGTATCGATCTGTTATGCAATTATTTAACAATGTTAGTAACTTCGCTTTCTAATTTTAGAACATTTGTAATGATAAGGTAAACGTCCCTGTGCTGGACACTGGCTCAGTACTTGGCACTTGCAACCTTATGTCATAGCAAGACAGGTGACAGATGGGTGTCATCTATTGGGCGTTGAGGCGTCGAGCATTGGTACTTTTACCTTATCAAATTAATTTGTTGGAACAGTAATTACTGATTTGTTTTGTTACCTATTTGCCAACATAATAAACAGTAATAAATATGTGTTGTATTCGCAAACAGGCTCCTAGGAGCACCATTACACGTTATTTATTTATTTATTTACAGCGTCTCGGAATTTTTTTTTTGTCAAACATAAATATCTACACAACACTTTGTTTAATAATATTAAAGCACCACTCCACTGCATTTTTTGTAGAAAAAAAAGGGCCCTCGAATCAAGTCAAATTATTTCTGCCAGCTGACTCATTTCCAAAAAGCTGGGGTTACAATTTCATACATTGTAAGTCGTCATATAACAAGACTGTAAAGTAGCGGTAAAATTAGTCTTAATTTTATGGCGTCCAATATCCAAATTATTTATTGTGATCTTACTTTGTCGAGGAGCACCTGAGCTAGAGCGGGAGGCGGGACGCCATACTCGGTAATGAAACTTGGAATTATTATATGCTTATACTTCTGTGTTCCTGGTTACTAAGCCCAGTGTGGGTAAATAAATATCTATCGGTTAGCTAAATTGTTTTGTAAATGACAAATATGTATTAGTAAATATTTTTTTTTAGTTTCTATCTTTAAATTAGACACGTCATCGTTGAAACTAACATGTCCATGTATGTTGTTTTCCAAAATACATACTGTGTCTCTAAAGTGGGAGCTATGGACTACAGGAGTAAAAGAAGGTTCACGATCCCACATTGTAGCACCTGGACAGGAAACGTAAATAGTAACGCTCTTATAGCCACTATTTTTAGCAAAAACTGGCCCAAGATCGCAGAACACGGCCCAGTCTGGTATCTGTACCAGTGTACCAGTATCTGGCTTAATTCCACTTATTACTACGTCCAGCTATTAATAATATACACACACATATCAAGCCCGTATTTTCAAATCGGTAGGCAGAACATACGAAGCACTAGGTACAGGGAGAATTCCATGTTTCGTGCCCATTTTCGCCATATGTTTATTCTTCAGTTAGATAAAAGAGGTTTGACAGTGTCAGGGCGACTGCCTCTAAAATATACTCTAACCCATTTTCCTTTTTCATATTCACCTGACATCACATGGACAAGTGAGCAAGTATATCGTTGCACAAGACTTGAGATCACAGCTAGATGACATTCACTCGTTCATTTCATTCATTCTCCTTCTATACAATCGGTTATTCGTGTTTGTGTGCGTAATCATTCATCTCAATTCTCGTGGAACTAGATAACCACGCTTTTTTAGGTTCGACTCCCAGTCCATTCGGTAATAAGTCAATGTTTAAATTAATTCCCGCCATCGTTGGCGATGGCGGGCGATGGACGTCATTACGTCATTACGCGCCGCTCTCTCATTTCGGGCACCCTGTAGGTAATTCATTGAAAAATTGAAAACATTAGGTTTTGTTTTGAATGTTTCACTAATTATTCACTAAATTTTAAATTGCAGCGTGCGTGCGGTAATGAATAAACGATTACTGCTTTGAAGTGTAAGATCAAGGGGTTATAAAAAGTGCATCGAAGTTAGTACCTATATAATTTTTGGAAGGTATCCTATAGGACAGTTTCCAAGTTCAATTTAGGTACAATATACTAACCTAATATTGTACCTAAATTGAACTTGGAACAACTTGGTTCCTGAACATTGCTCAGGGTTCATTACTTATGGCGACATTAATTATAACTAAATTCGCATTTTGTTTCACGAAAAATCTTCTTGTCTAGTTCCGGAGTGACAGTGATTATCCCGATTTTAAAGTTTAAAAGTTAGCTTGGAGTTGTCCAAGTAACGGCAAAATAAAGTCACGATTCATCTATACTAACACGCAACACACCTACATTAAAGTAGATGTACATACAAGTTTGTCTACTTATTTATCTTCTGTCTATCTTTGAATGAAGCAGGAGATGGACCGAAAATTGACTAGGTATGGACCGCGATTTCTCTCGCAACATTATCCTATTCTCCTACTCTATTGTTGATATTTTACGCCGTAAAAGATCCTTGTAATTCAGTCTGCTATATTTGCAAAGTGGTCACTGGTAATCCAAGTCCAATTTTTAGCTCAAGCTGCATTCAAAAATTTAATTGTTCACGGAAAACAAAATCTAGATACTTTAACTACCTCTAACTTCTCGAATCTTCCTTTATCTTCATCGATGACTGCATTCAGACATTGTGACGAAATGCTCAAGACTAATGACTAAAACACGACGCGACGTCACGGCATCGCTGCGCTCGTAACATAAACGTTTGCCAAATTTAATCGACGCCGCCAATATCAACATGTTATCATGCAGTATTTTAGCGCGATTTAGTCGTCTCGTGAGTAAACGGCGCTGGTTGAATTAAAGAGCTCGTAATTAATGGTTGACGTCGCCTAAAGAGAGATGGTTGATGCAGACTGATGTACAAAGCGTATACATATTCTCTTGATTATTTTGCGATGTCTAAGGCAATCTCGTGATACCCCGAACACAATATTCTTCAGGGTCCATTCTTCAGGTTCTTGCGTTGTGCCTCCTCTACACTACTCGCGAAGATGACCAAAGTTAGACGAATACGATAGTGTAGAGAGGCGCTTCGGTTTGCCTCGTCAAACTTCGCCTCGCTTCGGGCATTTCCATTTGCTGTCGGTTTCTGCGGCCGAGTCAGGGCTTGAATAGGCTCATCGCAAAGTTGAACTAGGGAAAGTTTATAGAGTACTTCTAGACTTCTAAAGTAATATGATTTTTGTCACTCGATAGAAAGGCTCTTTCAACGTTTAGTAGTTTCAATATAATATAATGTGTCAAGTTTACTCCGTCGTTGACTTAATGTTTAACCTAGGCAGGGTCTGTGCAAGTGGGTCTGGGTCACTTCAATTATTTTATATACTTACATTCAATTGATAGATTTGATTGAAATTTGAAGATACCTCGAACCTTTTTTTTATACTTCGTTAAATATCGTCATTAAAGATTTTTATTGATGATGTTTTCCAACGAGTTACAGTTTTAACTGTTAAACAATATCATCAAAACCTGATACTACACACAAATGGCGAAATGAGGCATTAAACAAAGCAGCCGGTTCGTCAAAATTAAAATCTTGGTCTTCTTCCTGCATTTTCTTCCAACATTTTGTATGGACACCGGTCCCAGTCGCCTTCAGGCGCGGAGGCCCTTTATTAAGAAATACGGTCGCTCCGGTCAATCATTATGTGATATTGTTTGGATGATTTGTGCCTTAGTAATTTGTAATTTTTATACAGTGGAGTAGGACCCCGTGTTATACTAACCAAAGAACCCGGAGAAATACTAACCAAAAAAATGTTCTTTTGTTCCGTTTTACATTTACATATTTATTTTCTGTGTAATATTTCGTATACTCTGCCTCCCCCCTTCGGTATACATGATGATACATCATGGTAATGAAATGACTGTGTTGGTTGTTAAACCTTAGATCTAACTCAACGTTACCTACACCTATTAATGTTACCTTTACGTTACGTTCGTTTTTTCTTTCGTGATAGTTTTATAGTACCTATGCCAACAGTTCTGAATTCATTTATCGTTATAATATCTCGCTATTCTCCGAACCTCTCTAATATACACTTCATAACTCATGACCTGATGCAATGACCAGGCTCTTTCATATCCTTCCAAACATCATCTTCTCAGCCGGTCTTCTTCACGCTAGTTCTTCAACATACACTAAGAGGCCGTGTATAAATCTTCTCCATACTTCTTCCTAATAATATAAAAATCCTCTTCCGCAAAGGCTTACCTCGCTCAATGAAGACGACAGCGCCCGCGGCGCCACGCGTAGCCAATCAGTAATGGACGGAAACACACGACAACTGCCGAACGCGCCCGACAGTTGCCGAACACCGCGCGTGGCCAGACTTACACCCAAATTGCTTTGTTGGCCAAGTTTGATATAATTTGTGAACGAGTACTTACGGCAAATAAGAGTTGAACAGTGCATAATCAGCTATACTTATTTATTAAGGGAAATGCGGACTTTGGGCAAATGTAAATTGCCAATGCAATGCGTATTGCCAATGGGTGTATCTCTGGCACGTGTTCTCTCTTTTCGTCTCGAAACTGTTTTAGCAACTACTTATTGTTCAATCGAGATTCGAAATTGTTAAAATAACATTCGTAAAAAATAATCTTTACGATCTCGGAGGGACAACACGACAACAGCTACCTACAACAACAGTTTTACTCTTTCCGAACAACCCTTACTGCCACTTTCAGCGGGGAACCAAGTATGCAATACTGGAATATAGTGCCTTTGTAACAAACGGAAACGTGCATTGACACATTAAATAAAATAAAATACTAGACACATGCTTACTTAAAAAAAAATGTTTTTCTTTTAGCTTTTGGCGTAGAGAGCTGCAATGCGACTTCAGCTAAACAATCTTGCGGCATTATCTCTTTACGCTTCTGCACGCATACCATTATCACACCAGACAATAAGCGACGACAAACCCAAATCCGATAACCACCCTATCGCCCAAACGCACCCTTCAACCTGTCGACCCATTGGGTCGGTGGGCCACAGGTCACAGGGACCCAGAGGGGCCCGGCCACCCGCGGGGCCCACCCGTGGGACATGTAATCTGAATTAAACTATTATAAATGGCAGATAAGTCTGCCGAGGGTGGCGCGAGGGTTCCATCGCAATATGCTGCGCTTGAGTTGCAATTCGGCCTGTGTTGTTATTGCGTGTTGATTTGGTGTAGGCACTTCTGGTGGGATTATTTTGATAGTATGTACAGGTTATAATTTGGATTGTCATAAGTCCTATAAGTTCCCATTTTGGGTTTCAAGTGTTTTTTATGGAGCTGCAGAATTTTGACCGTCGGGATTTACATACATCACAACTTTACTCCCAAATGAGGTAGGTAGAGCATACGAAACGTTACGTGGTCAAGACTATGACTTTTTCACACGTAACTAGCCCAAGGAAAGGTAAGGTATGTTTTAGACGCCAATTTAAAACCTAAAAATACGCTAGAAGTGGCCACGTGAAGCAGTCACGGTTTTATCTGCATAGCGTTTCATGTGCTCTCCCCATTAGGGAATACAGGCGTGAGGTATATAAGTAACTACTTCATTTCATTTGTATATAATTTTGTTTTTGTTTTTGTGTTTTTTTTCTTTTGTACAATAAAGTGTTTACTTACCTACTTACTTACTACTAACTAGTCTGTCAATCATCCTAATCACATTCTCTTTTATCTTGCCATTAACTTCGCCTACCGATTGCCCAAAAATTAATTAAACCTCCCTTAGCAAACTCCCGCTGAACCCTAATCTCCGGTAAGCTGCGTCGATAGATAACAACTATCATCGGGATAACAAGTCAACTGCCACGCGACCGAATTAACGTCGTTGATGTTCCTCGACGTTTTTAGACGTTTTCAGACGTCACTCAAACCGGTGGCGCGGAAGGGAACAGTTAAATGAAGGTCCCAAGGGATGTAACTGCGCTTTGGCGTGGGGAGTAAAAAACGGGACTAGATTATGGCCTTGAATTAGATGTTATATACAATCAGATGGTAAGATATCGACACTGTTTACATACATATAATCACGCCAATGTTCTCAAATGGGGTAGGCAGAGCACACGAAACGTGACGTAGACAAAGTCATGAATGTTTCATGCTTCGCAGCCACTTCTCGCATAATTTTAGGTTCAAAACAGATGTAATGAGGTATAACAGTGACAGGTTGCTAGCCTGTCGCCTAAGTCATACCTAAACCTATTTTCTTACACACATTTCGGTATGACTGTCGCCACCCATATTAAAATTCATTACTAGGGGGTTACTTTTCTCTGCAGATGTCCCGGCGTACATGGTTCAGGCAACTTTGCCGTATTTTCAATCAGGCGTCGTGTGTTCGTGCCGAGGATGTTAAATAAATACTTCAACATGTTCCGGAATGATGGGTAAGTACAGCTGGTACAATTCGGTACTGTCACTAGCAACGTTCCACATTACAGCTTGCACTAGGCATTCGAATTTGCAATTTGTCTACTAATTAGTATTATTTATCTACTTCCTTTTGATGAAAGAAAAATGTAAAGAAAACAGTTCTTTTTTCGCTTAATTCTACGAGCTATAAACTAGTGAAGCAACAATGTTACCAGTTATTAAAACAAAATCAAATAGTCAACAAAAACTAACCAAAACATCGGCATATGTTCCACAGATTCCAACCATAATTAACTCACTCGATGATCATCACACAATCATTGAATTATACGGCAACACCAGTTAATGATGCCGCCATTTTATCACAATAGAACGCGAGCCGTTTGTCAGGTTGTCACCACATCTGTTTGTGTTGGACCAGTTGCTAAATGGGCCAAGCGCGAAACCGCAAAGCGGCATCTCATCAAATCTGGGGTTGCCAGATAAAAGAGGGTGTTGTCTGCCGAATAAATTGTTAATTGTCTCTGTTGCGAATTAAAACGTCAAAAATGCAGACCAGGTTTTTATTACTTCGAGATTTTCTTGTAAAGTCAAAAATTGTCTAATAGAAAGTGTCAAATATAAAAATTAAAAATCAAGTTCAAAAAAGCAGTAAGGAGTTTCCAACAGTCTCGTTAATGTTGCCGGAGAAAATGTATTAAGTACTTGTCGCTTTAATTAAGTAATCGCATTTTTCGAGAATTTACGTAATTTTTGTTATAGAAATGTTAAATTACATACATACACACAAGCATACAAAACGCTACATAGATGAAACTATTTGACGTTTCTTGGCCACTAGCACATTTTTTAGGTTTGGAGTTGGCAGGTATAATAGTGACAGGTTGCTAGCCTGTCGCCTCAAATATACCTTAACCTAAATAATTGACAAGTAAGTACCTACTGAGAAATCGTCTATCATTTTCAATTCTTGTGAGCAAACGTAAATATTACAAACAAAAGAATACCTACAGAAGAGTTACTTTATTTTCAATCTACTAATCATAAAACGTTTTATTATTCCAACAACTTCATTTTAATAGACTAGCAACACCGATAACCTCAAAAATAAGTGGCCACCGAACATAGATCAGAGGGGGATCAGTAACGGCTGCTACGTGTGTAGTTGTGTACACCGGCCAAATGACTTGTCACACATAAATAATCACATAATTGGTGGTGGATCACAACACCCCGCGAATCTGCCGAGGGATCCAAGCATGCGGTTCAATGTGATAGATAATTAAATTGGAATGGATTATGCGAGGGTACTGTATTAGGTTGGGGAGTATTTTCCCGTGAATGTTGAGATATTTTTTTACTAGCTATTGGTCGTGACATCGTCTCTATAATGAATCTGTGTCCTTCTTTGGTAGGTATCCAAACTATCTCCTTTAACAGTTGAAGCGTGAAAATATAACATACATAGATATCACGCCTGCATTCCTAAATGGTGTAGGCATAGCACACAAAACGCTACATAGCCAAACCTATGACTATTTCACGTTTCGTGGCCACTTCTCTCATTTTTTTATGGTTTTAAGTTGGCAGGTATATCTAATAGTGACAGGTTGCCAGCCTGCCACCTATAAGAAACCCTAACATATTTCCTTAGTCGCCTCTTACGAGATCTCTGGAAGAAATGGAGAGGTGTTATTCTAAACTTGACACCACAAGGCAAAATTACTTTCACATTTATATCATTAGGACGGATTGTCATAAAATGTACTTTTACGTAAGGTTACCCGTGCCACAATTACACCAGAAAATATGCGCATTTGTTTTATCATAACAAAAATAGTCCCAAATCATTTATAATCGCCTATCAACAGGCAAAATGGCTGCCCACCGACGTGACATAAAAAACAAACATTCACCGTTGGATGTCATTTTATATTCATCAAATAGCTATGAAAGTCCAATAATAGAGTCAGAAGCCATAAATAAAGAGCTGAACGCTTAGATAACCGTACGGCTAAATTAGAGGTGGCCCGTGAACAAACGACGGTAGTCGCCCCCCGGAGATGCGGGCACACTCAAAAAACAACAGCCTATGTATTGTGAGAATGTGGGAGAACTAAATCAATGGAGAGAACCCTAAGTTACACAGAGAAAAGTGAAGCGACATCTTAGACGGTTTTGCAAGGGCTTTTCGGCGTTTTCCGAATCAGTTGCTGCACGATTTTTTTATTTGGTTTTTTTTTTCTTACCACTGGTTAAGAATAAAGTCACAAACAATATCGATCTCAAAGTTTTCATACAAGTTCATCGCTTTTAGTTACACGAACCTATAAGTACAGAGTACGTAACGGACATTTTTATGAAGGATTTCATTCGTGACTTTGATTTAAAAAAAAAGCGATAGAGACAGGTTTAGGTATGTTTTAGGCGACAGGCTAGCAACCTACAAAGAAACAACCTGCAAGCAACCTGTTATGAAATCCTTAGTCGCCTCTTACTACATCCATGGAGGAAATGAAGTGGTCTTATTCTATCCAGATTCCACAGAGGTGTTATTTTACAAAATTCAAAAATCAAAACTTTATTTGTGCAAATAATATCCTAAGAGCACTTTTACACGTCATTTTTGATTCTACCAGCGCTTCGGAAAGACCAGGAGTACATATCGAAAAGGAGTAATTTTACGGGCTATTAAAAAAAACTTCATGTCATAGTCCTATAGTTTCATCATTTCTTAATCACCGTAATCTCGAGCTTGTGATCTGGAACCATTTTATGGCGGCGCCGGCGCACGCTCGCAAGGTTCGGTTAAAAACCAAATTTATGGCGAACCCCTGCTCGCGGACAACTTCACGGCGCATTTAGCTGCGGGGGGCGTGTTGGCAGAGAATTAAGATGTTTTGAGAGCCGATACACCAAAATACTCACGACATTTCTGAAGACTTATCACTACCATGGATATACTTAGCAGAGCAAAGGCGCGAGTAAAGGTGCGCGCGAGATTTAGACATTCGCTAGAGTGTCAAGGAAAGTTCCCTGTAGGGAGTCTAGGGTAATCAAAACGATCATTGATTCGATTACGATTTCTTTTGCGAATTAAGGCGGAATTGTATGGATGCTGAAACAGCGCCGCTAAGAGAAACATTTGGACAACTACCGCGGGTCGACATGTCTCCATACAATTCCGCGTTCATTCGCAAACGAAATCGTTATCCAACCCAAGATCGTTTCGATTACACTAGAGCTAGAGGCTGCCCGGCATCCAACTTGGCCGAAATTGACAGGTCTCAATTGAGTCGCATGATGATGATTGGTTACGTTCACTGCGCGATTGGTTTGTTGTTTGTCGTTAGCCTCCCGCGCCGCGTTTGTTTTTGATCATCGCGAACCGGGATTGTTGAGCCACTTACCTACGTTTGTAACTTGGTCGTGTAATACTAATCCAGTAGCTGACATCTAGTCGGTCACATTGGTCATTGATTACACGTCTAAATTGCGAACAGTGGCAAGTGGCTCAACAATCCCGGTTCGTGACTCGTGACTGTACACCTACCTGCATAACGCCTGGCAAACACATTTTAGCAAAATTTAGGATCAAATAAATCGGAGGCAATTTCTCGCAAGGTAACGAAGTAATGAAACTGGAGTTTAACAACTTTAGGAGTTGTCGACCGACTGATCTATCGTTTTCAAAAACTTACATACATACATACATACATACATATAATCACGCCTATGTTCCTAAATGGGGTAGGCAAAACACACGAAACGTGAAATAGACAAAACCATATTTATGACTACATATTTCACGTTTCGCAGCCACTTCTAGCATAATTTTAGGTTTGAAAACAGATAAAAGAGGTAGTATAATAGTGTCTTGCTAGCCTGTCGCCTAAAACACACCTAAACCTATATTTCCTTAGTCCTTAGTAACATCCACGGAAGAAATGGAGAGGAGTTATTGTAAACCCGACACCACACGGGATCGTTTTCAAAAACATAATAGTTCGTTTATCGTTATCATAAATAATCAATTAGGCAGTAATATGACTCGCCAATGCCTTATCTAAGTCGTTGGAAACCACCGCCTAAAAAAAACCAAGCCGCCATGTTTCTTTCAACCATCTTTCAACCCACAATGTCGCCAAAAGTAAAGTTATCAATAAAGAAATCAACGCATAAAACTAAAGGACACCGCGTTTCGCTTCAAATTTTATTGTTTTTTGTTGGAAGAATGGACTTTGACGTTTTAGTCGTAGGATCACAGACTTATATCGAAATAGATACCGCAAATTCCTGCATTTGTATGAAAACCAAGCGTGCTATTGTTTCTCTACCTACTATAACGTCACATGAGCGCTTTAGTGATGGGAATTGACAGTCCGAGTGAAACCGATTCAAAGGTGACGCCGCATTATTCAAGTTGTCCTATCTCTAGACAGTTAAACCTAATCTAAGTGGTACAAAACTAAATGAAATCGCGTCAAAGGAAGAGCATTGCTCTCCCTTTTGGCTCCCTTTTGGCACGCGGGGTAGGTACATACACTTGAGTCGTCTATTTCGATATAAGTCTGTGCGTAGGATCTTTGACGGTGTTAGATGGTATCTGCGAGATTTACACGCCATTTAACAGGGAAAAAATGGCTAAGAGGTGGTCAGTCGGAACGAAGCGGTCGCAGGTTAGACTTGTTTTTAGAGCTGTGGAATTTACTCTTGCAGATTTTTTTGTTTCTGTTTTTCTTGCAGATCTGTTAGAAAACATTGGAAACCTAAACTCTTGTGATTTTTAATTGAATAGAGGTAAAGTTTTAGATCGGAAGAGTTAACAAGGACTACGCTTTGGCAAATCTTTGTCCTTCATTCCGCGGGGAGCGGGAAACGAAAATGTTATTGATTGAATGATATAATTGAACATGCTAGTTTTACCCTGACACTCACTCATAAAAAATATACGATTAAATCACATCTTAGCCCGTAGCCCTTCATCTAGGAACAGCGGCGGCCGCTGGAAAACGCGCCCTGCATGCTACTGCTGTTTGCGCCTTCACACACGCACTAGCCCAAAATATGTCTAGATTTACTCGGTTTAAAACATGAGTACCCGTATGTTTATATGAACTATTTATCTACTAACTTTTTTATTATTTTATTTAGCGTTTAGAGTAAAACGTTAACTACCAGTTTGCTTTACGACAAAATACGGTGGAAGACCACTACAATACATTGAAACTTATCATTCCCTCTTACGTCAAGTAGGGAGCTGGCAATGATATTCAAAAGCCATAAAACCAATGCACCGAGAAATTCTCCAAATATCTCCCCACAATAATAAAATAAAATAATACAATCCAAACTGTTGTGATTGAGAGATTTTATCAACATCCGCCGTGAAGGGTGAGACGCGTCCACCCACCCTTAATTAATAACTTGTCAAAGGGTTTTGATAACAAATAATATCCTAAGATTAGATTTTAAAGGAAGAAGTATCTTGGGGAAGGTTTTATTTTTAAATTTTACGTATCCCGAGCGTGAGACATCGTGAATTCCACATTTTTTCCGAAACCATTTTACAGATCATTTCCTCGTTTTAAATATTCACTGTGTTAATTTGTTTCGATGTGAGATGACAAGATAAATCTAGCAATATGATAATAGATATAAAATGCCGCAGGTTTTCAGACTTTTTTATTTTAGCTGGTAGATGTATTATGTACGGTATGTTATTAACATCTCTGTTCAATGAATTGGAATTAGTTTTAAACTTCAAAGCCAAAAGTACTCCTGATAAGGTTGTATTAAAAGCGCCTATAAAAATACTATAGCAAAACCTTTACGAAAGCTTGTCTTGCAAATTTCCTTCAGGTGCTTTGACTAAATCGTCCCAGTTATTAAAAATGTTTCTTGACTGTTTTGTGCATATCAACCTAAACAATCACTACATCATGAAACAACGCTAGCAAAAAATTATACGCAAATCAGAACATTTTAAAATTGGTTAATTATAAATAATAAAACCACTTGTATCCAGGATTCAAGCATTGTCGAAGGCAAGAAGAGCACTATTAAACAATAAAATATGATACCTTTATTTCTGAACTTGACATTTGCACAGGTCGATTTATTATATGTCGTAACCGGATATGAGTACGGACGCTAAACGAAACGCAAGCACGCCATCTGGTGCTACCATCGCACAACTATTTTGGCGCGCTTCGACAGAGTCGTGACGTTACCGGCGGGTCCTGGCACCAGCACTCTGCCTCGAGACCGCGACCAGTTAACAAGTCGTCACGGAACTGTCCCACGTTTCGCTTAGTTTAGATTTATTAACATTGTGTTTGTTAATTTAGTACAGTAAATCGTTATTGTAATCAAGACCTACTTTTCATTGCACGATACCCAACTGTGCCCACAAGATGTCTGAACAATCTCAACGAAACCCTGGAGCCTCCACATATATGAGACACGGGAGTCTACCGAAATACTAATAAATATGCAACGTTCAAATTTAGTCGTCAAAAAACGTTTTAAAACGCAAGTAATTAAAGTAGAACGCGCTGTTAACTAGCCATTGTATTTAATGGGGGCGATATAATTTAATAGGACCGCGATACCATCTCGACACAAGTTGGACTCTGTTAGGTCGCGTGGAAACGTATGAGTTGTGTATTCGTTTATAAGAGCATGGGGATTGGAAGAGATAGAGCTGGCAATACTGGCAATAATTTTAGGTGGTTTTTGTCAGCATGGTAAAAATAACATACGCAGTGAAATAACGGATCTACTCACGTTTTTTATACCGAGATTAGCTCGACATGTTTCGGATCAATCCGTGACCCATCATCTGGAGCTACGCGCCACGGCAACGGACTGACGCGCACTCAGTGCGTACACCGTGAAACGTGAGTAGATCCGATATTTCACTATGAGTGAGTCTCACGGTAGTTTACATACATACCCGTGTGGTGCCGGGTTAGAATAGCACCTCCCCCTTTCTTCCCGTGGGTGTCGTAAGAGTCGACTCTGGGAAAGGGTTAGTGTATTGTGGGCGATGGGCTAGCAACCTGTCATGCAGTGACATATCACGTTTAACCATCGGGTTACCCTGAAATTGCTAAACGTGGCACTGGATTTTTGAATTCATGTGCTCTGCCTACCCCTCTTGGGAATACAGGCGTGAGAATATGTATGTATGTATGTAATTACATACACATACAAAAACATAACTTCCGCGTCATTTACATTCATCCGTCTTGTTATACTAAAATACTCGACAGTTCCGGGTATTTCTGATTAGACTTCTCTTCGGAAGAATTGATCTTTATTATTACAATGGCCAAGGAGCAGAGGCAGACCGAGAAGGAGGTGGCGGGACGACCTAAATTATCTTCAAGACGATTGGCAGGTGCATGCTCGAGATATGAAAGAGTGGCTGAAGAAAGGAGAGACCTGTACCCAGCAGTGGAATATACTACTAGGCTAAAAAAAACACAAATGCATATACCTTCGTAATCTCGTTACATAAACTACACTCGTATATTAATGCATTGTATTATGCAATAGTTATGTACAACTATTAAATTTCACAGCCACTTCTACGCCTGCTAAGGCTCTAAAATTCTAATATTTCACAGCCAGTTCTACGCGTTCCTAAGGCTCCAAGGAAATCCACAGGTGCTCGGTATCGCGGCATCTCGGCATTGTCGCTAATGTGGATTAATACGACGTCTACACGCCGACATGTTGACACCTGGATTACGATATCGACAACATACCTACAGTCTTGGATGTTTGAGGCATTTCCGTCCAGGTGTGTCCCGAAGGACCATTTTGTATTTTTATGTAGGATATATTGATCAGTGCGCTTTGTCCAGTATGTTTAGCACAGTACCTAGCGCGGGATAAACAACCTGTCACTTTCTGACGTCTCTTGTTAGACAGTGACAGGTATGGTCTATGTAATTAAGAATTAATTATAAGTGAAAACCAATTTTAAACAAATCGCACAAAAAATTTACAACTTTTCATAAATTTGCTCAGAAATTTACTTCACGCTTTGCCCGGGTATCAACTGCACAAGAATTTTCTGCTTCTCTTTACATTGTATAAATTTTTACATGTAACATTTTAGCAGCTGTAAGTAAACTTTCCACGACAAATTAGCTCTTAAATCGACAACTTCACAACCATTAATAATCCAACTTGATAGGCTTGTTTGTCGAATCATTTTTATTTTATTGCACGCCGCACCTGTATCTTAATTTAGCTATAAACCATTTTATTTTAAACACCCTTAGAACTTCCGCCCTTAGAATTACAAATTTAAGTTTGCGGGCGGACAAATTTGGAACTAGCTTATCTTTTACTCGCTTGGTGTACTTTGATAGACGCTACCGCCTCCATTGGTGGTAGGGTTACTTGGTAATAACATAAGTGGTGCACCCTGGTTCACCCTTAACAAAATGAGTACTATCTGTCTGATTAATTTGAATGATAATGTAACGGGGTTGGGTAGAATTCTCCGTTTGTTAAAATCATTTTGTAATTTTACTGAACGGTTTATGAGTTGTTTTCAAAAAAATTGTACATACCTAGTTAAGGGCTTTAAAAAAAAACAAAAGTTAATTGATTCATTTGTGTAACGGCAATTACCCATACATTTTGTATAGGTAATTTTCGTTACACAAATGAAGCGATCGTGACTTTGTTTTTATGAACCCTTAATTAATACTGAGAGGAGGCATGTGCCCTGCAGTGGGACGTATATAGGCTAATGATGATGATGATGATGATGAACCCTTAATTAATGTACAATTTTTTTGAAATTCACTCTCATATTTTGTTTTATATTTTTGCAACGAAAATAAAATTTTGTGTTGGATTAAGTCAAAGACTAAATTATGTTATCATTTGTTAAATTGGTCTTAAAGCGGTAATATTACTATAGCTTCGTTCGTCACTAAAAGCCCTAACAGACGACCAAATTTGGTTTGGTCCGAACCACGAACTTGGTTGGCTCCAAACCAAACAACCGAACAAATGTTCGGCCAACCGCTGAACACACGTTCGAATTTTTTTTGGAGCCAACCAAGTTCGTGGTTCGGACCTTACCAAATTCTGTCGTCGGTTTGGGCTTTAAGAGTTTGTATTTTCCTAAATAATCCTCTAAAAATTCCTTCTGAGAAGTTTTAATCTGCAGCACTTTTTTTACGGAGAGAACATTACTGCCAAATAATTTGCCCTAGAAACTTAAGACGTTTTTAACATGCATGTAGATAGGAATCGGGTTATCAGTTTATTTCACGGAAACATCAAGGATTTTTTTAATTACCTACAAATTAGTAGTAAAAATATCCCGGTGTCAGGTTTAATAACACCTCTCCATTTCTTCCATAGATGTCGGAAGAGGCGCCTTAGGAAAATAGGCAAAAGTAAATACTGGGCTATAGGCTAGCAACTTTACGAAGCCTGAAATAGTTTATGGCTTTGACAGTGCATTTTGTTTGCCTTCCCCGTTTGGGAAAACAGGCCTGATGTAGGTATATGTATATATGTAAAAATACGTCCAACGTAACATATACCCGTAATAGAAGAGTTGTAGCCACGCTGTCCAATCGAACTCTTGACAAATGGGAATTTAACCACTCAAAGTCTTGATCGGTCTATCGTAAAAATCGACGATCGCATCTAACCCGCCATTGTTAGTTTATCTGTCATATTAATCCCTATTTGATTAACATTTCTATTGGTACAAATTATAGAAGATAATTTTCCTATTATCAATTGCCTAAAATGTTTTTGACTCTGATTGGACGAAGTTTACAAATGAGACATGATAACACTACGTAGAAACGCTTTTTAAATGTAAACTTGGTATTAAAATATTTGTTCCTATGAAAAGTTTATACTTTGTCCCCTTAGCACGACAGGGCACGAGTAGAGATACGCGTGAGATAGACTGTACCTGTCACTGTCTTACTAGAGACGTCAGAAAGTGACGGGTAGACTATCCCGCGCGCGACGCGACTAGAGCGTGTTGTCGTGGTAATCCTACTGGCATCCAAAGGCAAAACTGGAAATGATTAGTTTAATAACACTTATTACCTATTTGTTACAGTGTTTTCAACACAAAAGGTGTTAGGTTCTGGCAGTTGAAATTAAAATCTTAAAATAAACGGGTGACGGTCCCAGTTATGGACAGTTAAGCTGATGCGCACCGGTAATGGACCCTTAATTCGTAATTTAAAGATCATAAGGTTATGAAGGCGAGGCATGCGAGTTTTAGAAAACCTTTGAATGCAGTTTTAATTCTTTTGAAAATAATCAGCCAAAGGATTTAAGGAAGTTCCTTCCCACAACCCGACTTATTTTTCCACGATGTAACTATACTTACCCCTTTTCAAAAGTTTTATCGTTTGGCTATCCAAATTTATCTGCTAGATAAACTAACTCCGTAACTCGTGATAGAAGCCGTTAATATCAATTAAAATAAAAGTAAAGCATTTTAATCTGTTAGTTAAAATGGAAAGTATGAAAGTGAGTCGATAAGACAAGGCCGAGATGGTATCAGTTGGAGCACGACTTACCAACAAACGTTTGAGATTTACACTCTAAAGTAATGCGATAAAGTTTGTATTGCAATGTATTTCCTGAATATTAACTCGACCCTTCTAGTTTTTTTTTTTACTTTGTCTTAACAATAGAATTACAAACACAAAAAATAATCTCATAAATATAATATTTTGTAGATGTTTGCTAGCCTGTCGCCAGAAATGTACTTTAATCTATTTCCTTAGTCGCCTCTTACGGCATCAATGGAAGAAATGGAAAAATGTTATTCTGAACCATACCTATACCATCGAACCAATTTATTCCTGACACATCATGGAACCTATTTAAGGTAAACGTCATAGTGACATTTCATAGGGATGTCGACTGGGTTAAAAATATGTAATTCTAATTAGTCCGTTAGTTAGATTACGGTATAATTTTAAACAAAAAAAAACCGACTTCAATTCTATACTAATATAATAAAGCTGAAGAGTTTGTTTGTTTGTTTGAACGCG
>BHDV01043340.1:113757-158570 GCA_005406045.1 Adoxophyes honmai | reverse complement strand
TTGAGTAAAAATCGTACTCGAACGTGACGTCACGCGAAACTTTTAGGCTCTGTATTATCGTCATTTTTCGCCTGTCAAATAAGAGAAAAAATATGGGTACAATATTTTTTCGTAGTCTATCTGACGGACTAAATAGTTTTTTCTAGTCATCTAGCCTATTGGATCGACAGTACATATTACACATTGGTAAATTTTATTATATGTATGTATGTTTAGGTAAGTATTTGGAAGACGTTTCACACTTACACGGATATAAATATGTAGGTATACCTAAGTGCAAAACCACCCATTTGATAATAGATTCTATTTAGTACTACTGTAAAGTAAATTTATGATAGTATTCCGTAATTGCAAGTAGTTTTATTGTGTGCTGGAAATTGATATTTAATTCACATGGAATAGAGTCGTATGTGGGTTACGGATCGCAGTTACCTAATGTGTAACATGAAATGAAGTGCTACTGTTTTGTTTTATTTAGATTTCTACTTATGCAACGGCCATTTTGTTTGTATCTCCGAGTGCTCTGATTTGTGGTTAGGGTTGCCAACTAAGTATTAAAAAATATTACACTTACTCAATTAGGCGTGCCTCCTGAAGCTAAGTCATGAAACTCCAGGTCTTCAGCATACCAACGTAACTTACGGTATCAAAAACACGAATGAAACTATGTAATGTTTATAGATTGATTCGAAAATGTATCACTGAAAGACAGATTATGACATAGCTACTTAGTGTGATAAGTGAAAGAGCTGGGGTGAAATAAGATTATAGTGACTAGGATAGAAAAAAGTGTGCTTATTTCGTTTTGTCATATATCAGAGAGGATGGATGAAAGAAGATTTACTAAACTAATTTATACGGGGAGTGCGGATAGGTGTGTTGGGAGGGAAAGACCTAAACGGACGTTTCGTGACCAAATTGTGGACATTTTAGAAACAGGTCAGGTCAAGACTTTATTTTAAGTACTTTAAATCGTCCAATCAATGGACACTCCATCAAACGATATTCAACCTAGTTTTGTATAAACTTTTGAAAATAATTTTCAGTCTTCGCACAGACTGCGATCATTTTTATTTTTACTCTTTCTCTCAGAAAGAACTGAGACCGGAGAAAGTGAAAATCTGGAGTCTCCCGGAAGTCAAAAGAGATGTACCAAAGGTTGGCATGTGACAGCCCTGTCATCGAAGTGGACTCGCGCGCACTTACTGCCGCGTGTGAATACTAAAGTAGGTATTATGAGTTTGATGCGATTTGGAACGGTATTTTAGTGTTTTTACACAATATTTCGCCACTTTTGCGCCTATAGTGTTTGTTACTCTTACCAAATACATCGGCTATTACAGCTCTATCGTCTAACGCGTTCGGAATCACTATCACTTAAAATTTGACGGGTGGAAAGCTATCGCGCTTTGAAATTGAAATAAATGGTAAAGCGTAACGTCATGACATTCGAAACACAATATTTCAATACATAGTTATTAGCGATATGACTTTTTATTTTATCTTTGACACCTACTTTGAATCTTTTTGTTCCTCTGGCCTTAAATTTCTTATTTCTCTGTTCTCAATAATAAAAAAAAAAAACATTAACGTGTTTATAAAAATTAATGCCGAAACTACAATTGGGTCGTTTAAAAAAAAACATGATTAAGGGCTTTAATTAAAACAAAACTTTGTATAGGAAATTTCGTTACACAAAGAGAGCTATTATAATTTTGTTGTTAATGGGCCTTAATTTATATGTACATATTTATTTATTTGGAAACAAAAAAGTGTTTTTTCTCGACAATATCTCTTTATAACTCTAATACGAAAATAAAAAACAACAGAGAAATAAGACAAAAACAACATCCTTGGAGAGTTACCCTTAAATTGTCAATCACCTGGACGTTTACTCGTACCTTAAGTATGCGTATACGCAGATTCAGAGAGCGAGCTAGCTTTAGGAGTCAACGTCCGGGAGATCCTGAGAGCTTTCTCCGTCGTTCGGGGCCATTGCCGTGATATAACTCTCTGCACAGAATTGGATTAACATACATACATATATACATTTTGCCGGTAAGTACGATGAGGATATCGAAAGTAGAGTAAAAGCGGGAAATAGAATGAATGGAGCACTTCACTCAGTTGTGAGTCGTCAGGACATTTCTAAGAATGCTCGTCTGGCTATTCACAACGGTGTGCTAGTGCCTACTTTGATGTATTGTAGCGAGAGTTGGGTGTGACAGAAGAGACACGAAAGTAGATTGAATGCGGTTGAGATGCGTTCTTTGCGAAGCATGAGTGGTATCAAACTTACTGATAGGGTGCGTAATAGCGTGATTAGAGAGAAGTGTGGTCTGAAAGAGAGTATTGTAACAAGGGTAGAGAAAGGTATGCTGCGTTGGTTTGGGCATGTGGAGAGAATGGATGAAGCAAGGGTATGTAAGCAAATTTACAAGGGAAGTGTGTTAGGGCAAGTCGGTCGAGGGCGCCCTCGTAGAACGTATATCGACCAGATCGGCGATGTGCTAAAGGGAGGCCAAATTAAGAGTACCCGAAACCGTCGAGCGTGTATGACGAGAGTGATGAATGTTAGTGAAGCGAAAGAGGTATGTCAGAATAGAAGCGAGTGGCGCTCTGTTGTCTCTGCCTACCCCGCAGGGAATAAGGCGTGACGGTTATGTATGTATGTATGTATGTACATATATACATCACGCCTGTATTCCCGAATGGAGTAGGCAGAGCTCACAAAACGCTACATAGTCCAAACTTTGACTATTCCGCGTCTCATAGTCATGATTTAGGTTTAAAGATAAAGAACTTTAATAATGGTAGATTGGCTAGCCTGACTACTAAATCATACCTTTTCGGGGTCAACGGAAGAAATGAAGAGGTGTTACTCTAACCCTGACGTTCATATATGATATTTTTTTGTAATTTTTCGGGTAGCCAAATCATACCAACGGGATTCCTATCACTGACACTACTGTCTCCTATGATTTTATTCGTATTCGTGATAACTATTCTAACCGTTTGCATAGATATCGATACAGTCAATGATATTTGTGGCACTTTCACAGACACCTTAGATACTTACATATCAACACTGTTAAAGTGCCACAAACAAGTGTCTGAACCTAAGATCGCTTGTACAATTTTTCGGACGATACCGGTTGAGCGTAGAGTCCATTATATTTTCTCAGAGTGTATCGATTTTTCGTAACTTTATGTAAAGAGGGCGTCGCTTGACACCGAAGTTATGTGACGGCTCGAAAAACTTCACGTACGTGTTAAATTAGGTTACGGACCGGGTTAACGAGTTACGATATTGCCTAATTATTAGGAAATAGACCGAGAAATAATTTAATAAGCTCGAGATTTATTTTGTGTCGCGTTTATCCGCAGCTACCAGCGCGTCGCTCCCATTATACCTATTAAATCGATGGTTGCTCCTGATGTTGTATCACGAATTGATCCGAAACATGTCGAGTCCTTTTTTTCACTAGAGTCTTCTATATTGATTTTCTTCACGATTTGTATCGATTACAAATACCAAATAGCCATTGGCGTAGCTGATTGGCGATGAAATGGTAGTGCCTTAATTTTTTTTGTGATGTTATTACCAATGGAATTCGTGTGTGCGTAGGTAGATAATGAAGAGTAGTGTCCGACCAAAGCTTCGGCTTCGGCTTCGGCTTCGGCCACCTTCGGCCAAAAAATCCACCTTCGGCCAAACCTTCGGCTTCGGCCAAAATTTGGCCGAAGCTTTGGCCGAAGCCGAAGGTTTGCAAATTGTGATTTGAAATTGAACGAACGATGCCAGAGCGAGACGGATAGTGCGCAGCGCTTAGCAGAACAGCGTTTCGTAGACCCGATCGCATTGCTTGCAGTTAATCTTATAAATAACTGACAACACATAACATAACAACATAAACACACTTGATTTCGAAGCGAAAACTGCGGAAAATATACTGCTGTTTTTTTTACTATTAGCAAATTCTCTCATTTCTTTGGGTCAACACACCTTCGGCTTCGGCTTCGGCTTCGGCCGAAGGTTTTCATGAAAGCCGATTAATCGGCTTCGGCTTCGGCTTCGGCCAAAATTGTACCTTCGGTCGGACACTAATGAAGAGCTTTAAAATTTCGTGGGGCTTTTATTACTACTAAATTTTATCATGTTTTCAATTTATTTAAGAAGTAAATTTAGGTACGCTTTACCCGACAGGCTAGCAATCTGTCACTATTATATCTACCTCTCTCATCTGTTTTCAAACCTAAAATTATGCTAGAAGTGGCTGCGTAGCGTGAAATAGTCATAATCTTGGTTTTATCTATGTCACTTTTCGTGCGCTCTGCCTACTCCATTTGGGAAAAGGCGTGATAATCTATGTGTGTATATTGTTTGTTTTTTAATTAATTTTCAGCTGTTTTCCTCTTCATAACATTATTAGTTCCTAGTAATAAATAAACCGCTTTTTTAATCTAGTTACTTCATACTCAAGTTATGAACAAACTAATATATGTCGATGTTAATGAAGTTAAACTAGTTATAAGTGAAACATAGTTAGCGGCTCACGTAACTACAGAAGCTACGCTATAAAATAAACCAGTCTAATGCGAGATGAGTTCCGATTTAAATTTATCAAATGTTAAGTAATTTTGATGGGCAGTTACAATTACTACATATAAAAGTGCCGTTATTATTTATGTTTATTATATCATTACTCCGTATAAAGGCTTTAGAATAACATTTATCTATTTCTTCCGTAGACATCGTAATAGGTGACTAAGAAAAGTTTTAGGTGCGCTTTAGGCGACTGGCTAGTAACCTGTCACCTGTCTCTACTATAGCTGCCAACTGTAAACCCAATAAAAATATATTATGTTAGAAGTGGCCACGGAACGTGAAAAAGTTATGGTTTCGTCTACGTAGCGTTTCGTGTGCTCCGCCTACTCCATTTGGGATTACAGGCGTGTTGTGTGTGTGTATTTTTCTTATTTATGTAGTGAACCCCTTTAACATAATTATGTAGTTGTACTATCTTACATCGTTTTCTGACAAACTTAATAAGTCTGATTTTGAAATTTTTGACTTACGATCTAAACAGGTTCGTAACTATTTATATCTTTCAGTAGTAAGCAATGGGAATTGCAAACGCGTTGATGTCTTTCGTATATAAGTACATTTAGTACTCATCGTTGGATAAAAGGCGTTAGAATTTTGTTTAGTTTTTGCTTCCAGTGAAATATGTAGACATAACATACATACATACATGGCCCCTGTATTCCCAACTGGGGTAGGCAGAGCTCACGAAACACTACATAGACAAAACCATTACTATTTCACGTTACGTTACCACTTTTAGCATATTTTTAGGTTTTAAGTTGGCAGGTATAATAGTAACATGTAGCACCTAAAATGTACCTCAACCTCTTAGTCGCCTCTTACGACATTCGCGGAAGAAATGGTGATGTGTTACTTACTGTAAACCCTACATAGATTCCGTAACTTTTTATTTATTTTTAAATAAAAGTTGGTAATGATAATTAACGTCACTCCCGATATTCCAGTGTTAGTATCTAATAATAATAAAGTTATCAGGTGATTGCGCAAGAGTCTCGTAACACGTGGAAGCTTGCGCTTTAGCGGCCCGCTGTTCACGGACAGACATTAGGGGCAGCGCAGACGTCAGACTTTTTGTGTAATCGAGTCTGCAGCGCACAAAAAGTATGCGTGGATTGTATGCATTGTGGGCCCGACTTATTGCGCGTAGTGTGAGTTATTGCATATAATTCCATAGGTTCTATTTTCACAGACTAAAAGTCCGTCACGGATAGTCTGTCGTCTGCGCAGGGCCTTAAACATAAAACTACCGTTAGACTCACTCATAGTGAAATAAAACGAAGCTACTCACGCTTTTATATCGAGATTTAGCTGTTTTTATATCTGCCACCGTGGCGCGTAGTTCATGACGGGTTACGAATTGGCCAGAAACATGTCGAGCTAATCTAGTTACAAAAACGTGTTGCTCAAAAAAATATGATAAAAATATATTTGAAATATCCCAGAAACTGTGAGCAATTCGTCGGGAGCTGATAGGGGTCATTCCACGAGCAAGGCAGTTTTGCGTGACACTCCGTGACATAATTTCATTTTATGTTAATGTGTGTTTTTATGAATAAATCGTATAATGCTTCACATTTCAAACGTTTTGCAAAAAGAGGCATCACTGTAAACCTTATAATTATCGAGATAATTAAATTTTCTTTTTTCATATAAGACGGTAATCACCCAAGCAAACAATATTGGCATGAAATCACGTTTATTGATAGATATCACAAGACTTTTTATGATATACATTTATAGCCTTGAATTATAAACATCTTAAGTAATAGTATAATAATTTTAATTATTGGTAACCATTGATTAAAAAAACATAACGTGAAATTATTATTTTTTAATTAGGTATATTTTTTTTTGTGTTGCACAGAGTAATATTCTTAATCATTAGAAGCATTATTTAAAACCTATGTTTTACAGTAATAACTCAATAAATAACCAATTTAGTTATTACCGCGTCTATGAAACCGCGGAGATCACTCAAATTTCGGTAATCACCGGTGCGGTAATCACGTGAGCAATTTAGTTTTTAATTAATTACTTCAAAACCGTTATTGGTAAAAACTCAATATTTTTTGTGTAAGTAGTTATAACACTGTTTAATATGTCAAAATAATCTGAGTTAAATATATTAACAAAACATGCGAGAAAAAAATAAAATGGTAATCACTTTCAACCGTGACAAAAAATTCGTGTTGTTTTCTTTCCTTCGTGATTCGGCAACGACACAATAAATCACAGGTTCGCACTGTTTGGCCGTCGCGGCGTGACAGTCTCTTTCTAGGAACGTATCGAGGATGTCTCTCGGAGTATGCGTTTGAGCAGTACGACGTGTTTTATGGCCGAATTTGGTTAAGACGCAAAACTCGGGACACTTTTTAAAAGTGGCTTTAAAAATAAACTAACGTAAAAATAATTATTTAGGCAACAGTATTCAATTTATCATGTAATTGGCTTGCTGTGAACAACAAAAACCTATAGTTTCCGCGTTTAGTTTTCGAAGTATATGTCATCAACTAACAAATTTTGGAGGTGGGACAAGGCGAAAATGTGGACTTCACTGACTTTAGATTTTTGTTTCGCGCATTTAATAATAAGAATATACTATTGTTAGACTTATTTTGAGTAGAACAAAGTGTGAATTACGTAAAGTAATTTTTTTAAAAGGTTATCTGTTAAAATTTAGATTTCACAAGCACTTGAACTTGAGAACACGAAAAATCGTACGGCTGGAGAACGGCCCATAGGGCTGCAAAATTCTTGTTACACAACAAAAGGGATAGGCAGATGACATGAAACGCTAAATAAGTGGACAAAGCTTTGAACATTTCACGCTTTGCAGCCATCTTCAGCGTAATTTTTAGATACAAAGTTAAAAACCGAGGGAAAAAAGCGACAAGATACTAGCCTGCCGCCTAAAGCTAATTCCTGAGTCGCATCATACGGCAATTTATTCCTATGTTTTTTATGGTTTATTTACTAATCTATATGTGCTACTACAGAGTGTAAACAATGCAAGTACAAATCGCATGTTTTGAGTCTGTCCGTGAATGGCGGCGCGCGGCCGTCTAACCCGCTGGCACACTTCCTGTTATTAATATTTAATGGACGGCGGAAAGTCAGTCGGATTTACTCAATATAATATTGTAATGTCGATCGAGAGGAGTTGCCTCATTCACTCCATTAATGATATAAATCTACATCCAAATCATAATGTGTGTGTATGTTTACATACGTTACTATACGCTACAAAAACCATGACTGTTTGTCGTTTTATGGCCACTTCTAGCATGTTTTTTAGGTTTTAAGCTAGAAGGTGTAATAGTGACAGGTTGCTTGTCTGTCACCTGCAATATGCTATTATATGCTGAATATGCTTTTTAGACTATTTTGATTTACTTAGTATCCTCTTACTATATCCACGGAAGAAATCCATCGAAAATAGAAATCGGGTCACCTACTTACCAACCTATATTCAATGTAGTGTAGGTACTATGTTTACAATGTAAAATCGATATCGATACTAATGCAACATTCGAATTTCGAACATCTTTAAACAAAATGACGAGTCAAAGAAGAAATCACTATTTTTCAAATTTGGAACAAGAGGTCAACGCGGATGGCAGTGTCAGCTTGTGACTCCGATGCGCATTTGTTTATGGAATCCTGTTTTGCAGCCATTTTATCTGTTTTTTTTGTATCGTATAAATTAGATAAATTTATATAAACGATCCTAGGCTTTAAGATACACGTGATTCTTCAAAAAAATTGCCCTTTAAGCTCGTTTCATAAACCTTAGTTTATTCCCTTTACTATGCAGAAGTCACATAAACAACTAATCTTCGTACCAACCCAACTTTCGGGTAACTTCGTATTCCGAATTTTCCCGATGGAAAATCATTGCACTACCTACCATAGTTCACTCATTCTTAGTGTTGTTATGATGCCAGAAATATCCTAAAGACAATTACCGGAACAAAACTTTCTTCATTGTTGTCTCATTGAGATCTAGATTGATTTTGGCGGAACAATACGAGCCTTCTCCGGTCATGATTACTACAATAAAGAGGCGATTACACTGAGCCGTTCGCATGCTGCTTGCAATGACTGCAGAAGTGTAGAGAACAAGGCATTTGTTCCGGAATATAACTTGGCTAGACATTAGTTAGTGACTTTACAGTGGTCTCACTATAGCGTGGTGTGGGTGATACCGCCGTTTCGTTTTACTCGAAAAAAATTGCTACGGTCTAAATATGTGGAAGTAGATCTTATTCGTTGTTTGGATATGATTGGCGCAAAATATCATTTGGTATCAGCATTTTAAATCATTAGTTGTATTGACTCAAATATCGACACTTGTACTTTCTAGTATGTGATTTGACAGATGTCACCCGCACAATGGTATAATGAAGCCACTGTAAGTAGTAGCAAAAATGTTTCCACGTTAGACGCCTGGGACTGTAGTCACCCATTTAGGGAGTGACAGGTGACATAGCCCGACTAGTAAGTTTAAGCCCGTCACAGACTACGCATATACGATAATATTTTATCTGCGTAAATGCCATTTTTCCATATGTCGGTGTCAACAGATGCTTGAAGGTAAATCTGCGCTGTGTGTGTTAGCTCATTGAATTGTATAGGGAACGATATTGACAGATATCTGTTCACTAACAGATATCTTACCGTATCTGCTTTGTGTGTGACGCGCTTAGCACAGCAACACGTGAGTCATTTTGCGCGGGATACAGTGTCATTTCCTGACGTCTCTAGTGAGACAGTGACAGGTATAGGCTATCTCGCGCGTATCTCTACTGGCGCCCTGTCGTGCTAAGCAAGTAACGACGGTCGGCGGGTATAGTAGTCTAGTCACTAAATTCTAGTGTCCGACCGAAGCTTCGACTTCGGCTTCGGCTTCGGCTTCGGCCACCTTCGGCCAAAAAAACCACCCTCGGCCAAACCTTCGGCTTCGGCCAAAATTTTGGCCGAAGCTTTGGCCGAAGCCGAAGGTTTACAAGTTGTGATTTTAAATTCAACAAACGATGCCAGAGCGAGACGGATAGTGCTCAGCGCTTAGCAGGACAGCGTTTCGCCAGCCCGATCGCATTACTTGCAGTTAATTATATAACTTACTGACAACACATAACATAATAACATAGTCACACTTGATTTAGAAGCGAAAACTGCGCATAATTTACTGTCGTTTTTTTTACAATTAGCAAATTCTCGTATTTCTTAGGGTCAACATGGGGTCAACACACCGGCTTTGGCTTCGGCCGAAGGTTTTGATGAAAGCCGATTAATCGGCTTCGGCTTCGGCTTCGGCCAAAATTACACCTTCGGTCGGACACTACTAAATTCTATAGACGATGTTCGTAGATCGTAGTAGTTTGGAATACGTGCGACGATGGCTTTAGGTGATCGACTCGGTATAAATGCCTCTTAATGTAGGAAATATAGGCTTGCACAACATCAGTGCTATAAAACTAATCCATAGCAAAATCTGATTGAGCAACGTCATAATTACAAGTTCAATTGTTATGTTCAAACTGTAAAAGTAAACGGAATTCCGAATCATGTTCATCGAAACGTCGAGGTAATTAAAATCGTATGTAAAAAACCGGCCAAGTGTTCGGACTCGCACGCTAAGGATTCCGTACCATTATGACTTTATCATTGGTTTTAGGTAACTTTTATTTTTCATTAATGTTTTTATAGTAAATCAACAATGGGTACTTTATCTTAAATACAAATTTTATAAATTTGAATGTTACGAAGTATACAGTCGTATTTTATTGATGAATTTGGCAAAAAAAGTTTCATGCAGAAATAAAAGATAAGTAGTAAGTTTATCATAAAAGCAAATCAAGAAATAGCTTTGTTATTGTTTCGTGTTCGATTTCAATAGCCTATGCGAAGCTAAAATATTTCGTAAAGAGTTATTAACGGTGCTCATGTTATATTTTAGTAAGCTGTCGAAATAAGTGTTATTATCGACCAAGACATGTAACACCCACACTATGACAACATTGGCGAGCGACCAGTGAGAAAATTATATTTATTTACCTACCCCGGACATTGCCTAAGTGCATTGGATGGTAGACACAGATTTATATCTCAATAGATACCGCGAGTTCCTGCATTTGCATGAAAAGTATGAAAACCAAGCGTGCCACTTTTTCTCAACCTACTGTATCGTCACATGAGTTTTAGTGATGGGAATTGACAGTCCGAGTGAAACCGATTCAAAGGTGACGCCGCCTTATTCAAGTTGTCCTGTCTCTAGGCAGTTAAACCTAATCTAAGTGGTACGAAACTAAATGAAATCGCGTCAGAGGAAGAGCATTGGTCTCCCTTTTGGCTCCCTTTTGGCACGTGAAGAACATACACTTAAGTCATCTATTTCGATATAAGCCTGTGATCCTGACCCACCGCGGGGAACTTTGTCACAATAAACGTAATTTCGATTTCCTTTTCCGAGCAATGCAATTTCATCAGTAGGTCTGGAGTTAACTATTCAATAGTATCAAAAATAAATAGTAAATAGTCTATTTTTTCCAATTTTAGACATTTTTGGATGTATCTACTCTAAATCAAAAGCACTATCAATTTAATACATACATACGTACATACATACATACAATCACGCCTGTATTCCCAAACAGGGTAGGCAGAGCACACAAAACGCTACATAGACAAAACAATGACTATTTCACGTTTTGTAGCCACTTCTAGCATAATATTTTTTAGGTTTTTAGGTGACAGGTACAATAGTAACAGGTTGCTAGCCAGTCGCCTAAAATATACCTTAACCTATGTCCTTAGTCGCCTCTTACGACATCCACGGAAGAAATGGAGAGGTGTTATTCTAAACCCGACACCACACGGAGTCAATTAATTTCATATAGTCAAAAAAATCTAAAAATGCTTACAAATGGGGTAGGCAGCGCACACGAAACGTTACTTAGACAATACCGCGGCTATTTCACATTACGTCGCCACTTTTAGCATAATGTTACTTTTTAAGTAAGATAAAAATATGCAGCAGTTACAGGTAGCCTGTCGCCTAATTTATACCTTACTAGCTTTTGCCCACGGCTCCGCTCGCGTTAAATTCGGGGTATCACAGAAGAGATAGCACACGTACCAATTTTATAGCTTTCTACATTGAAAACTTCCACTCCTCACTTTAGGGAAATGGGGAGTTTTGAAGAAACAAAATGTAGCCTATCTATGTCACTCTCCATGCCCTAAACTATCTCTACCTAAAAAATCACGTCAATCCATCGCTCCGTTTAGCCGTGAAAGACGGACAAACAAACAAACAAACAAACACACTTTCACATTTATATATTGGTACGGATTTTCCTAAGACAACTCTTATGACATCCATGGAAAAAATGGAGATGAGTTTGGCATTGTTTTGTTCTTGTTTATAACATGCCGCATAAATATGAATACGGCCACTCCACTGATGAAACACTCATCACACAAGTTATTTTACAAGTAAGCACTTACTTGGAATTACACTAGCAACATTCAATAGTATGTATGTATTGCAATACCGATAGGTCACTGCACACAATTACCGCAAAATGAGCAACCGATAGGTACAGTCGGCGGCAAATATGTTTAAGTTTAGTACTTTTCGTGTGCTCTGCGTACCCCCATTTTTGAAAACTTGCGTGATTGTAGGTACACATATGTAATATGTAACATACGTTGGATACGTCAGAGAATACAGTCACATACTTGGCGTGTATGACATCTTCAGTTAGGAAGACTCTAAGTCAGATATTAACATGAAAAGAAGCGACCTATAGCTAGTAGGTCGTTTATGTCACAATACCAACAATGATCTAACAGAGATCTAGCAAATCATCGTCATCGTGCTAAGTCATTACGGTTTACTGTGTCCATAAGATTTACCGCGCTGCGCGACCAATAGATCAAACCGATATCGATTATTGATCATCGATCATCGATTACTATATTAGTGTTTGTATTTTATAACATGTCATTATGATAGCTGGTTGATTAATTTAAACTACATAGAAACTCAATATTATAATTACGTCTGTAATTAATTTCGGGACAGTCTATAATTCATTATTCATTAATCGAGTTTGATTTGTTATTGAAAATATTTACGTAAGATGATATTACTGTTATTTGTTGTCGTTATAGGAAATAGAGTATAATTAGTAGGTTTCTAATAATTACAGCCGCCTACAAATATCCATTTGCTGTATCTGAGGTATTCAAATCGTAGGATTGAATTCTTTACGGTTTAAGAAAAAAAGTGAAAGGAATTGGCGAATATATTCGAAAAGGACGAGCAACAAATGCACAGAAAGAGAGAGAAAGAAATAAAAAATATATATTATAGGTAATCTTATTACATTTTAACTTGTACCAACTCCACCATCAATCAATGTTCCAGAATATGGTTCAAATGATATAAATAAAACTGTTAAAATTGGAACTCTTATTTTGTATCGAGCGTTTTGTATCTACTGATCTGGCAATAGGGTAGGTACTGCTTAAATCTGGCAATAGTGAAGTAGTGAATTTGAGTCCAGCTAGACTTTACCACAAAAATCTAGAAGCTACACCGATTACCGCTGTTATGTATAATAGCGTAATGCGTTGCGTGTCCACAGGTGCAGAACACACATCCAGCGGTGATGCAACGCACCAATTACTGCATGGCTAAAAGAGCAATCAACGTTGCGAAAACACAATTACATATCTTGCACAATTACTACCAAAACATCGACATTTCAATGCTACTAAAACTGGGATAAAATCTCTGTGCAATGAAATTTTATTGTTTTTCATTCTGTGGCCTTCGCTTAGGTGCTTTACTTATATTGTCTTATGGTGCTCGGGTTTCATGCACGTGTTGTCGCTTTCGATTTGCTCTGCCAGTTCTGATGGTCACGAGTTGTAATCAAATAAACGCGCCACAGCCTACTTTCGTGTGTCATCATCATTATTAAAATTCTTTACACTTTCTTATTTCCGAGACGAATCGGTAACTTTAGTCACATGTTTTAGCTATACTGCTTGTGAATGAAATTTAGAGACTAATTCATTAATTTAAATCTTCACTGCTCTAAAACAATCTTCACTACTCTGAATGATTTTTAGAATTCAAAATTCTTCACTCTTGGTTATTATGTAGATGGGAGAAAGGAGTAAAAAATACAAGTATTAACTTTCATTTTTTTAATAAATCAGCCTCATATCAAAGCACGAGGTACTTCGATTAGTTTTCATACATAAAAACAAAGCATACAAAAAAGCTAAACAAGTAATAACAGATCACTATAATACAGTGGGTACCGCGCATTGTGGGCAATGCTATGCGGAGCTAGCCGTCATCTGCGCCGGACCCCGGCTTCACAACCTTACGCGAGCGAACCAATTTTGCAAACATATATACACTACAAATACTTAATGATCACATTTCGAACTTAGCCTAATAAGGTACTGGTGTGAGACCGAGCTGACGCTTAATGCCAACCGTGGTGCTGCTGCTCATGGTGGACCTCGTGGTGCTGCGGCTCGTGGTGGTGTTCCACCTCTTTCTTGAAGTATACGGGCACGTGCACCTTCACGGGGTAGGGGACCTCTTTCACCAGAGGTACAGAGACCTCTTTGTAAACGGGGTAAGGCCTGTCGATGGGCACTTTCACCTCATAAGGAACTTTCTTCTCGACCGTGTAAGGCACCTTCTTGTACACGTCGTAGGGCTTGGGCACTGGGACCTTGATGTGCACTGGGTAGGGCTTCTCAACCTCGACCTTGTAGGGCCTGTCGACGGGCACCTTAACCTCATAGGGCACCTTCTTCTCAACGGTCACGGGATAAGGCTTCTCGACGGTCACTGGGTACGGTTTGGGCACGTAGACGTTGTAAGGCTTGTCGACTGGGACCTTCACTTCATAAGGCACCTTCTTGATGACTTCGTAAGGCTGGGGCACTTTGACTTCGTACTTCACGGGGTAAGGCACCTTCTTTTCGACGGTGTAGGGCTGGGGCACGGGGACCTTGACTTCATAAGGCACCTTCTTTTCGACGGTGTAGGGAGTGGGCACCTTCACTTTCACTTCGTAAGGCTTGTCGACGGGGACCTTGACTTCGTAAGGCACCTTCTTCTCAACGGTGTAGGGCTCGGGCACGTAGACTGGGTACTTGACGTACTCCTTAACGGTGACGGGGACTTTCTTTTCAACGGTGTAGGGTTGAGGTACGTGGACCTTGACTTCATAGGGCACTTTCTTCTCAACGGTGTAGGGCACGTGCTTTTCGACGGTGTAAGGCACGGGGACCTTCTTGATGACCTCGACGTGCTTGACGTGCTCGTGGTGTTCGTGTTGCTCGTGGTGTCCGTGGTGTTCGATGGGCTTCCACGAGTCGTGAGAGCCGCCGTAATCGCCACCTCCGAAGCTCAGGCCGTGGGATTCGTGTCCATGGCCTCCGAAGTCGTGGCTCTCGTGTCCGCCGAAGCTGTGTCCGTGGCCCTCATCCCCTCCGTAGTGGCCGATGTCGTAGATACCCCTCTTCTCCTGCTTCTTGTCTTCGGCAGCCGCTTGTTTGGGTGCGCCTTTCTCCTCGCTGGCAAAGGCCACCACGGCCAATGAGGCTACTAAAACAACCTGCCGACAAAACAACAAGATTAAAACGAGAACGGAATTTAAAGTGGTACATGTGTTGTGTGTTGCAACCGCAAGTGTGGAGAGGAAGTAACAGATACACATATAGAGAACGAGTGCGGAATAATCTTTCACTCTTTGCTCGAGAAGTAGTAACGATTATGTGTAAAAAGTCGTCCCCACGGTACTTTGTATTGTTAGATTAGAGGCTGTAACGGTATGCTTGATTTATACGTAACTTCCCCATCGATAATAAGCGTTCAATAATGGTACGAACTTAATCGCCATTTGCTAACTTTGTGTTTTCCTGTTATGCAAAACTTTCTCGCTTGGGCCTCGGATTTGCATAAGTCGTAAAGTTAACTAACGCTTATTGAAAGCGTCATGAAATTATAATGCTTGACAAATTACCGACGAATTTACTACAGGTAAGTACTTATAAAAACATTGAATAACGCCCGTAGTTTTGTTCCAACATGAACTTCTTGAATAAAATCTTATGATTGTCTTAAGGTAATATGTAGGTTCTTAATTCACTGCCTAATTTCTAATAGCTCGATTCGGTGTGTGGGCAAGTCACCGCACTGTCTTGTATGTTTCTAAGTATAGATTATGTAGTACAACTGTTTTAATGTGACGTAAAATTCTCACGGAAGTTTGTTACTATATAGCCGACGGTGGTGTTATGCGACTGATTTATCAACCACGGTAGACTCCGGGAAATTATGCTATAAAGTCGACTGAAACCTACGAGTATGACTTCAATTCATTTTATGTAAGACTGGACGTGATATGAAAACAGGTTTGTAGAAATGCTTTTCCTGATATGATATGAAAAAGAAAACTAAACTTTTACTCTCCGTACGTAATCGAGGGAAGGCCGCTGATGTTGTTAAAAGAAAAGACTTTAAATATTCTACAATTACCCTAGTTTCGGACAAACAATAGTCTATTAAAATCTATTGCAATCTTAACCGCTTCGCTCTAAATGAAGCTATAATTGTTTCGATGTACAAATTCTCATACTTTAATACTTCCTCTGCCGTATTTACTTCCTTCGTGGTCTATAACGAAATAGGATGTATTAATAAAGTAATCTAAACTAATCAATTGTAATAACGCAACACTGTAAAAAGAAACCTACAAATTAAATCAAGGTTTTAGTATTACAAAGTAATTGCAGATAAAATTAATGTATTTTACCAAGCCACGCGTTTTTACACACGCGATCTTATTTGGAAAATTAGTAGCGGGCTTGAGGTATTTAAAGGATATCCGTACTAAAAACATCAACAATTATTAAGAGTTATCAACCAATTTTGAATGGAAACCGTAATGTACGTTAAGGCGAGGTATTCCAAGGGAGACGGAATTGAAGGTTGCAAGATCTAATGTTTTACATACTTTCTGCTAAATGACAGTCTTGAAAAAAATATATGTTATACGTAAAGATATTGCCTAAGGAACGTGCTAATTGGTTACACGATAGGATGTACTTTCCTTGATCATATAAATTCTCGAAAACAGGCAAAAATAAAAACTAAAACCCATTTTTTGGTTTTATTCTTTTTAATTTCTACATAATTTTTATATGGAAATATTTATCTTTAAGTACTACAGAGAATCTGCTAAATTATAGTTTTCAATCGATGTTGTTTATTTTTTAAATTCATATTTATTCTAAAACTTGACCGCGTGCCCAACGTATTGACAACCTGCCGCGTCGCCCGCTACCCCGCCTTCGCCTTCTTTTGCGCGAGAGGGACGCGGGGTACAAATCTAGTAGAACCTCGCCTTAATGGAAACGTAGTCTCGAAAGTCACCAAAGAACGAGACAATAGAATTGATACCAGTTATAAGATACCTAAGAGAATAGACAAAAACTTAATACCGCACATCCGCAACAAATTAAACACGGTCTTTGAGAATCCAGAGTAAAAGTAAAGAAACATGACCTAACCGTTTCGGAAACGTTTAGTTATTTACGCTACATATAATCAAACTGTCTGCTTAATTACGCTACTACGTACTAGTGAAAGCAATGAGATAAGCATATACGTAACAGATCATTTGGAGCACTTAGCGGCGAGACACACGGACTGCGAGAACGGCCAATTTAGAATTGATAATACGTACAGATTGCGAGAGCGTGAAATTATTCTAAATTCGAAATTCTAATGTAGGTAATGCCGGAAATTTTTGTTACGTCTCGTACTTTGCATTTCTAGTAACCATGAGAATGATATAAGAATGACACCAAACTGTTTATCTTTATTACATTATCAAAAAATTGTGCACAACTTTCAATAGTAATCAAATTCTATTCCTAATGGTATTTGGTTTTTATGCTTGTGAAAAACATAGCAAACCTTTAATATTATTAAAGGTACAGCTGTACTGATTTCTGACATTATTTGCTTAGGCAAACTAGTTCCATTGCGTAAAGTAATCACAAGGAACTGTCACAAACGCACTCATTAATAGTTCCACCGACGCGTTTCCCTCACATTACCAATTAGCTATCATTTGACGAGGCTGCTCGGTCGCCTTCGTTTAATTGTGCGAATCGTAATCGGCTCGGCGAGCAAGCTTGACAGGTTGTGTAACCATGGTTACGCTACTGATCTATATTCCCCAGATACGAGTTACAACTGTTTATGTGTAATATCAAGTTTATTACTTAGTAATAACTTTTGCTGATTGTTATAAATTTCGCTTCTGAGATAAGTAATGACATTAAATTTAATAAATTAAATATTATCAGGAAGTTGTTTACGAAGAAACAAGTTTCTTATATGGCATGTAGATTTTTTGCTGGTTTTTGAGACGGAAGGATCCATCCAAGATTTTTTTTGTTATTATAACGTGGTTTAATTCACTGAAATCGTTACCACTAGAATGTGTTGGAAAGTCCTATCTTTATATTGGATACGAACTTTTACAACGCAAACACGTACTTTCTCCCAAAATTTGTCTAATTTGTAGCCAAAACCGAGTGGAACTGATTGTGTATTCAGTGAGACGTTGAGGGAGACAAGCGGAACGGACTAGGGGAAATCACTGTATGAGTATACCATTTTTGGTGGTAAATGAGTTACTTGTTCCTCGGAGTTATGGACCGACTCTGTGATTAAGTGGGACTATCCTTCCTGTAGTTTTCCTGTATAAGGAGGAATAAGGGAAGCAAACTAAAGAAACTAATAAGCGTGGCTTAACTTTGCCCTAATGGTAAATAATCTGCGGAAAACGCAGTAGGAACAGTTTAAGGTTTTTGCTTTTTTTTTAGAGTTTCCGGCAGATTTCGTTTGATTTTTTTTTGTCGAAGATGTTGAAATTTTTTGGAAGGCTTCATGTATACAAAATTAGTTTTTGGGTTTGCTTAGTATTGTATTTTCAGTCATCAGGCAGAATGTGCAAATATATCTAACATGTCCTACGCTCCTCGTAATAGAGTCGTGTCAGATATTTATGTTGCATTATTGTGTCAGATATTAGTGTTGATGACTGTACATATATATTCCAAACCAGTACATATGGCAAATATTACGTGACATAACCATATTAACATATTTAAAGATAATCACTGACCTTATGTCATTAACATACTATTATTTATTTATTTTCAGATTCTTTAAATAGCTTTTTAGCATAAAATAAAATTTTAATTAAGTTACTCTCTCTGTTTAGACGTTAATAAATTTCGCTCGAATAATGTTAATGTATGTAAATTTAATTAAATGTAAAAGTAATAAATAATTGAGCTTCATGCTTCACTGGAAACTTGTTCGACTATACATCAAAAGTAGGGTAATGTTTTTTATTACTCAATAAAATTACTCGCCGATATTAATTATCTGTTTTGATTAAAACAACTCGATTAAATAACTGTAAGCACAATTAAATCGTAATGTTACATGTTTCTTGTTTAATTATGCAAACGAAAACACACAAATATATACGAGTGTATATTCAAAGCTTTTGTATCTTGGAAAATATAATGCCCTGAGGGATTTTAGACTATTTTTTTCTGGACAAACGCATGCATTGAAAGTAAACTGCCGTTCAAATAGATACCGCACTCAAGCACATTGAATGCGCAATCACGTTGAGGGCAGATGAAAAACTTAAACTAAAATTTCGTACGGTTTTGAGACTTAGAAAGCGAAAAATGAACTCAAAAGTATTACTTTAGACAATATTAAAACACTATTAATTAAATTTGAAACAGATTTCGTTCTCTTTTTAAAATTTTAGTATTATTTTTAACACTTGATCTCAAAACTTCGCACTGTCACTGCACTCGACTCACCAAGAACTTCATGTTGCACTGCGTCTCCTGCCTAAGCCGAAGACTGGTTGTGTGTGGAGTCCGTCGCACGCGCAGGCTATATATGGTCCCCCCCGAAGCGCGCGCGCAGCGAAGAAGGGTGAGCGTTAGCCGATAATGACATGAATTAATTGTAACCTGGTCATTTTGAGATTGCATTCCGCTTTAAACTGGTCCGATCTTCGTTTTTTTCGATACACCCTTGTTTTGGCAAAGAGTGTTTTCCCAATTTCGAGAGAAACTTGCCAGTGCCACAAAGGAGCATCTTGATTTTTGTAAAGGAAGATGGGAGGTCCAAAACAAACAGTTCGATATGAATACATAAATAACATAGCTCATTATACTTACGACAGGTTTTTTTTCGGGAAGAGGTAAAAGGACAGCTAACTTTCAAGCCTGCGATAACTAGAGTGGGAAAGAGGGTACAAACAGAAAAAGTAGATGCAATTTTAGCAATGTTCCAATCGCAAGTGATGTCTTTAGAGTTTATAACTTTAATGACGATTAAATGAGAATGAGTACACCTATGAAGCTCGTTTGCCCAAGTTGTTTCTATCAGGTTAGAATAACACCTCTCCATTTCTTCCATAGATGTCGTAAGAGGCGATTTAGAATAAAGGTTAAGGTAAGCTTTAGGCGATAGGCTAACGACCTCTCGCTGTTATACCTCGTTCATGTACATTTTCATTAATTATGCTGAAAGTGGCTACTAAACGTGAAATAGTCAAGGTTTTGTCTACGTGGCGTTACGTGTGCTCTGCCTACTTTAATTGGCAATACAGGCGTGATGTAGGTATTAGTATTACATGTATGCAATAGAAGTAGGTGCGAGGCGTGAAATATTCATGGTTTTGTCTATGTCATGTTTTGTGTGCTCTGCCTAACCCATTTAGGAACACAGGCGAGATTGTATGTAAATTGTATGAAATTCATAATTTGCCAAACATCAACAAAGTCAAAATGTAACTGATAAATAGTCTGATTCAAATTTCTCTTGTCTTGTATGAAACAGTTTGTAACCTACCCAATAGTTGTTTTGTTAACCCTGACCCCTCTTAGTGCCTAAACGAGGCAATTCATCTAAAACTCTAAGATCACAATGAAAGCGAACGTTTGTTTGATTTCTTTAGTATAATACAGGGGTCGGCAACCCGCGGCCCGCGGGTCAGATGCGGCCCGTGACTAGCCTCTTGTGGCCCGCAAGCCTTGAATTTTGAATACTATGCTTAATACCTGTAATCCTATACTATCAAAACCATAAATAAGTGTGGCCCGTCATTACACTATTTTGCCAATTTGTGGCCCTTGTCTGCTAAAAGGTTGCCGACCACTGGTATAATACAATCAATCATTCATTTGGAAATGAAATTGATTGATATCATCCAACACACCGCCTTCAGATTCTCTAATTAAGAAGGATGAAGATATTACACAAGAATCTGCTTTGATTTCATTTGTTAACCGACTTCAAAAAAGGAGGTTATAAATTCAACCTATATTCCTTTTGTTTTTTGAATGTATGTTATTCGATGTCTCCGAAAACCGTGAACTGATTTTCTATATTTTTTTTAATCGAAAGGTTCCGAGTTGGTCCCGTTAGCACTGAGTCGGGATCTGATGATGGGATCTTGGAGTAATCGAGGGAACTATCTCTTCAAATTTTATAGGGACATGTACGGCGCTTTCGGTAATTCATAGATAAAGTCAAGTATTTACATTCACTATAAACAGAATACTTTCAAGATATTGCTAATTTGTAGTCGTTTTTTTTTTGTTTAAAATTATTACATTACTAATGGAATAGTTTTTGGTATTTGAGATTTTTGAATCTATATCTGGATCCGTAATGTTTTTAACCTATTTTTGCATTCCCTAAAGTTTTATGTCATAATAATCATTTATCCTAACACTCATATCCCATATTTTTAGTTTTCCTAAACATTTTACTTATTTCAGGAACGATTGTTTTCACGTTCCGCTATGCATGGTCATAAAACAAACCTAACCTATTTTATTTCTACATATTTTTGAATTATGGAAAAGGATTTTATTGCAATTGATCGTTGGGGCTAATGGCTAATAGGACAAATAGTTCGGCCGAATGATTTTAGCACAAACGATATTAGGGATCTCGAGGGAGACTCGATATTTTTAGCGAATGTTGGGACCCATTATCAATACACCACACATACATCAACATCATGTATGTATTCATGTGGTAGGCCGAGTACAAGAAACGTCACAGACAAAACCATGACTATGTCACGTTTCGTGGCCACTTCTAGCATATTTTTAGGTTTTAGCATAGTTTCTGATTTGAAAACAGATGGAAGAGATATAATAGTGACATATTGCTAGCCTGTCGCCTAAAGCATAGGTACTAAAACCAATCCCATCCTTAGTCACCTCTAACAACTTCCACGGAAGAAATGGAGAGGTGTTATCCTAAATCAACATTACACGGAACACATCATATACGGAAACATTCATCATACATTTTTTGATTACAGTCGAACCAATGGATTCCTGACCCACCGCAGAACGTTGTCACAATAAACGTAGTGAAGATTTTTTTGTCAAGCAATGCAATGTCATTATAACGTTCACGTCTAAAAGCCTAAATGAAAATGAATAAAGTATTTTTTCTTTTTTACTTTTACAAACGTGCGATCAAGTAGAGCGTCATCTAGTGAAGCTCATAGTGCGGAGAAACGATTGTTAGTATAGAAATTGACTGTCTTCATAATGACTTCTTACTGCCAGATCTAAAATAAGACATACTTCTCTACTGGTTACAGTTCAAAAGTTGTCGTCAAAAAGGGAAAGAAAACATTGACTAAGTTTTTAAATAAGGACAACTAGTCTAAGGAAATTGATGAGTGGTAAGGTCAACCGTATCCCGAGCCCCAAGACAGATCGCTTTCGGGATAAGTCCGCTTTTGACTTAATACTTTTTACTAGGGACTTAACTATGGTTCCCCATTCCAGAATCTTTGTATCAGAGGGACGTATGCAATATGCACGAGCTCACGTCTTCGTGAAGAGATTGCTCGATATGTTTCGGGCTCATTCGTGACCCATCATCAGGAGCAACGTGCTAACACTTATATGATGTGAGTGTAATCGATTTATCTCACCGAGAAAACAGTTAAATTTGAATTCAGAGGCAACGGGCGGCCTTAGCGCTACATAGCGTTCTCTACCAGGCAACCCTAAATGAAGAAAAGAACATGTGATAGCAGATAGTTTAGGCTAGTATAGAAGACAGAGAAAGGTAAATTGAAATTAACAATTAATAGAAAAAATCACGAGCTACTCGGTGAAGGAAAACATCGTGAGGAAAACTACACACAGCGACGAAGTAATTCAACGTTGTGTGTGAAGTTCCCAATCCGAACTGGGCCCGCGTGCTAACTATCGCCCAAGCCCTCTCATACTGAGAGGAGGCCTGTGCCCTGCAGTGGGACGTATATAGGCTGATGATGATGATGAGAAAAAAAAACCGGCCATGTGCAAATACGATTCGCGCTTGAAGGTTTCCATACCAAAAACTGCAAAAAAAAAATTTTTTTATTGTATAGGAGCCCCCAAAAATAATTATTTTATTTTATTTTTAGTATTTCTTAATATAGCGGCAATAGAAATACATAATATGTGAAAATTTCAATAGTCTACCTAGCAGCAAGAATCGAGAGATACAGCCGGGTGACAGAAGTCTCAGTAACAAGGTCCCATTTTCAACACTAAAAATTAAAAGAAAAGAGAAAACATTTCGTACTGCCCGTGCGGTGCCGGGTTAGAATACAACTTCCCTCTTCCCGTGGATGTCCTAAGAGTCGACTCTGGGAAAGGGTTAGTGCATTGTGGGCGATGGGCTTGGGCTAGCAACCTGTCACTGCATAACACGGTTAACCATCTGTTTACCCTGAAATTGCTAAACGTGGCACTGGATTTTTGAATTCATGTGCTCTGCCTACCCCTCTTGGGAATAGAGGCGTGAGAATATGTATGTATGTATGTGTGGAAACCAAAGTTTAAACTTACAATCTGTTATAACAGATGCGATAACTAGGCTTAGGATTTTTGGATGCTCGCCGTGGTTCTAGAATCCATGGAGTCGCCATTTATGTTAAAATTCTAATAAGATTTTTTCCTAAGTCTAAAAAATAGTCTGGTAAAATATGTATTAACCTAAGCATAATAATTTATTTTAATTAATTAAAACTAAAATATCTTACGCAGTTAACAGATATGTTTTATTCGGCATTATTGAAACTCCGATGAGGTACTGTAACTTGTAATTAAATAGTTACTGATATTTATCCGCATAAATCATTACACTATTTTTTTACCTTGATTAGACATTGTCAAAAAACTATTTAAGATAATGGCGACTCCATGGATTCTAGAACCACGGCGAGCATCCAAAAGTCCTAAGCCTAGCGATAACATTCAATAGTCAGAACCTTACGCCGCCCTTTGGAGACTAGACGTGATGCAAACTTACTTTAGGAAAAGCTCTACCATGACCATGAGTTTACAGTCGCTGTAGCTCGACAAAAACGTCGTTTACTCCGTATTCAAACATAACATGATTGAGGTGCATATAAAAGTGATAATCACGAAAGTTTAAACTTGGATTTAAAACATCAATTAGAGTTTTTAGGGTTCCGTACCTCAAAAGGAAAAAACGGAACCCTTATAGGATCACTTTGTTGTCCGTCTGTCCGTCCGTCCGTCCGTCCGTCCGTCCGTCCGTCCGTCCGTCTGTCAATACCCTTTTTCTCAGGAACGCGTGGAGGTATGAAGCTGAAATTTATATCAATTACTCAAGTCTACTGTCCCTTGAAGCTGTGAAAAAATCAAACTTCTAAGCCAACGCAATCAAAAGATACAGCCGTTTATGCCGCAAATTTTCGACACTTGCAAGGGAATCAAAACCTACAGGGTGCTTCCCGTGAACTCAGAATCTTGAAATTTGGTGCGAAGCAACGTCTTATAGCATAGATAAAGGAAAAATTACGAAAACCATAAATTTTTATTTATATCACATAATATTTTTTTTTTTAATAATTTTAAACTTACTGCCCATTTCCTCATAAACGCGTAGAGGTATTAAATTGAAATTCATACCAAATACTCAGGTATATAATACCTTTAAGCTGTAACAAAATCAAACTTCTATGTCAACGCAATCAAAAGAAACAGCAATTTAAGCTGCATATTTTGAAACTCGCAAGTACTCGCAAGGGAATCAAAACCTAAAGGGTAATTCCAGTCGACCTAGAATCTTGAAATTTGGCATGAAGCAACGTTTATAACACACATAAAGGAAAAATTCCGAAAACCTTAAATTTTTAGTTACATTACAAAATATATATTTTTTAATAAATATAAACTTATTACTTTTTTCCTCATGAACGCGTAGAGCTATCTATAATAAAAATACCATAGTTATGACTCGATTGTCGTAATGAACGAACTTTGTAAACCTTGCAGGTTTGTACGGAACCCTCGGTGCGCGAGTCCGACTCGCACTTGGCCGGTTTTTTTACCGCGGAAGCTTACGAGTCTTTGCAATCAATTACGCATAAAATTAAGGGCGTAGTAATCACTCTTCCTGGCCGTTACGGATATACCTACCTGTAACACAGGGGTCACCAAATGGCGGACCGCGGTCCGCATACGGACCGCCGACCCATTGTATGCGGACCGAGAAAATATTGTCGTCTTTCGTCATCTTCAGGATTTAAAGTCAATATTTTGCACCAATTCCACTCCAAACTTCAGACATAAAAAAAATAACTATAACTAAATACTTCTTCATAAAAAAAATCATTTTTCTCATTGGTATTATGTAAATTATTATCTTTGTAGTTTGCGTAATTAGCTACCTTTGTTCAATTTTTTTTTAATGTGTGGACCGCGAGTGTCATTTCATTTCTTAAAATGGACCCCGAGGGAAACTAATTGGTGACCCCTGCTGTAACATTTGAAAAACAATCGTGCACATTTGTTTAGCAAAGTTTAGCCACTGTATAGAAATAACACTAACTTGCCCAATACGCTACGTACATTGTTTTCAGCACGTTTCCCAACAGTTAGTTAAATGGTAGGCTCTATTAAAATTAATGTTGGTTTGTTTTCTAATGAATTTGCTTCACGTAACCTTGCACTAGATGGTCGTGTGTTTAGGTAGTTATTGTCATGTTTTCTAGATGATTACTGTGTAAAACTTGGATCTATGCTGTCTATATTATTAAAAAGAAAGCGTGGCTCTGATGTCATTGGTTTTGGGGAGGCTATTGTTCTTGCCATCTCAATTGCGTATCATTTTAAGAAAGAGAGCGCGTAAAAGTTTTCGTAGCTACCTAGTTGGATTTGATAACATTTAAGTCATAGTAAATTGAATAGCGTAATTTTAGAATGTGAATTAGTTCAAAATTTTAAAACTTATCACAGTCCCTGATATCTAACTTGACAAGATTACATACATACATACATACATACAATCACGCCTGTGTTCCCAAACGGGGTGCTATGACTATTTTACTTTCTGTGGCCACTTCTAGCATATTTTTTTATTTTTTTTTATTGACAAGGTTAGTGAGTAATAACTTGGAAATATGTTCGCGCACCGCTTTTCCCATGGAAAAGCGATAGCGAACCTACCCCCACTGCTTAAAATCTAGCTACGTTAAATACCGGGGGCTGTACGCCCGCGTGCTTTAAAGTTAGTATGATTTTACCAAAGATTTTACTTAGTTTTGACATACATATTCTCACGCCTGTATTCCCAAGATAGAGGGGAATGCAGAGCACATGCATTCAAAAATCCAGTGCAACGTTTAGCAATTTCAGGGTAAACAGATGGTTAAACGTGATATTGCAGTGATAGGTTGCTAGCCCGTCGTCCACAATACTCTAACCCAGCGGTTCTCAAACTTTTTTGCTGATGGAACCCTTTTGGAAAGCGAAATACTGGACGGAACCCTACAAAAAAACTACAGTCTATCCGTCCGTCCGTACGCTGCGCCAAAACGTTTGACCAGAGAGTGGTGTTTTTTTTTTTTAATTCTTGCGGAGCCCTTCAGAGGTGTCGCGGAACCGTGGGGTTCAGCGGAACACACTTTGAGTATGGCTGCTCTAACCCTTTCCCAGAGTCGACTCTTACGACACCCACGGGAAGAAAGGGGGTGCTGCTATTCTAACCCGGCACCACACGGGTAACTTAGTTTTGAATTTTGAACAAATCCACCTTCAATACAAAATTTGATCAAATTGTCTGTAATTTCGCTAACATTCACATTGAAATAAATTAACTTAAGCCCGACACAATAACATATTATATCAACCATATAATAACGTTAGTTGTTAGTCAGCGGGTGTCTAGATACCGATCTGAATTGTCAGCACCCATTCGAATCGACAGATAGTCTAATAAGGTTAGGAAATCACCTCGGAATTCGAGATACCCAGCTGGAAGTTTTGTAAATATTTGCATATTGAGGCCCTAAAAGTTGTCTCAAAACCTACATATTCTAGGGTGTGAGCGACTATTAAATTTCAAGGTCAAAAGTCACAAAAATCTGTTTTTTGCGCTTCTTTTGTAAATATCTCATTTCCTATGGATTTTTGCTATTTGTGTTTCTTAACAATATTGTAGAATACAAAATTCTCTACAAGTTTTGTTTATTATTTTTTTTTATACGGTGAACCGTTTTCGAGATATAGGTCGGAGAGCGCGCGGTCACAGCATCACTTAAGGCCTTGGGTACTTCGATGGCCAAAACGACACAGATATTGTAAAACTTCAAAATGCTGCAGAAATTGATGGTCGGGGGCACGACCGTGCCCCCACCTAGTCGAGCGCGAAGCAAGCACTGCCGTACCATCCTTTACTGGATCCATTTCGCCGCGTTTTCAGGCACCTATTTGAGCACTTCTGGATAAGACCAGAACGCTGAAATTTTTGTCATCTAGTAAGCTATAATTACATACTTAAAATCCAAAATTTCAAATCAGCAGGTCATTTAGTACCGAAGTTAAACGAAAGCAAAGTTTCGCATTTTCGACACTCACTCACTCACTCGTGATCATCAAAATAGAACTAGTACCTACTTCCCATAAACTCACAAAGCTGAAATTTGGTACAGAATTAAAGATTAATGACTACATAAAGGGAAAAATATAAAAACTGGGATAATTGAAGATCTGGAGTACCTGGTGACCCTGATCAGAAAGCACTAGAGCCCAACCAAACTACTGTCGAAATCGACATACCTCCTTTACAAAAAATATTGAACTTAGTGGGTCACCTCATTTTACGTCAAAAATCGAAAACCAGCTGGTCTGGTACATAGAAAAAAATTAACTATAATTGCAAAAATCCAGGGTAGAGGGACACATCTTCTAATTTACGCCAAAAAACGAAGACAGTCAGCAGCCAACCCAAAGTCACATTGATTTAATTAATCAAATATTTATAATCATTGATCTATCGATAGTTCATCAAGTATATAATGGCACGTTTTCGATCGGAGACCGGTCGACCCAAAGTGATGTTATGACCGCGCGCTCTCCGCCCTCTATCTCGAAATTGGTTCACCGTATAAAAAAAATAAAAAACAAAACTTGTAGAGAATTTTGTATTCTACAATATTGTTAAGAAACACAAATAGCAAAAATCCATAGGAAATGAGATATTTACAAAAGAAGCGCAAAAAACAGATTTTTGTGACTTTTGACCTTGAAATTTAATAGTCGCTCACATCCTAGAATATGTAGGTTTTGAGACAACTTTTAGGGCCTCAATATGCAAATATTTACAAAACTTCCAGCTGGGTATCTCGAAATTCCGAGGTTCTTACCTTAATTAACCTTACTTTATTAGGCTAAGACGCAATTTTAAATGGCCGACACACAATGAGCATTAAACTGAATTTGGAACGGCGGCAATAAGAACAATTTGGACCGTTTTATGGATAAAAAATAAATATAAATGTAAACAACACGCCCGTAACTCTGGTGGATATGTTTATGGATTTGGCAAATTTTTAAGTTTTAGGTTTTATGTATTTCGCGGGTACAGTTCGCGCAAAGCTTTATCATGGGAAAACCGGTGCGCGAACTTGTTCCCACAACTGAAACCTTGCGATGTTATTTTAGACGCTTTCTTTCTTTAAAGAAATCAAAAAGAAACTGTGAGACTCACTCATAGTGAAATAACACGTATACACTCACATATTTATATAGACTCGATATTGGTGCGTGTTTAACCGCTGGCGCCGTGGCATGTTGCTCCTGATGATGGATCACGAAACATAAGATTATATAGGTGCAGCGTAGACGACAGACTTTTTGTGCGATCAAGTCTGCAGCGCACAAAAAGTCTGCATGGATTGTATGCATTGTGCATCGGATTGTGTTCCATAGGTTCTATTTTCAGACTAAAAAGTCTGTCGCGGATAGTATGTCGTCTGGGCAGGGCCATAAAGACGTGGTGAAAAAAAGTGGATCCGTTTTGTTACACTATAAATAAATAAAAAAGCATGTGGTTTCAAAGCTGTCAATAAGTATAATACGTCGATAACTTACAACCTGTTAATTAAAACGCATCATCCGGTAGAAAACTCGTAATTTCTGCAAGATCGCCTCATTAACGAAATCAGCTGATCTACTAGCACCCTGCTTCTTTTACCCAATTAGGTATCATTACATTATAAACACCTCTTGTAAATTCAGTGATTGCATTTCTTCCGCCCTTGACACGGTTATTTTTATTTAACAGTTACATTAAACAGAACATACTCTTCCGAACACATTCTCATTGCAGAAATCTTATAAAAAAACCACTAATGTGTTCATTTTTACGTAATGTGATTTCGTTTTTGGTGTTTAATTTTATTTTGCATGCAGTTCGCGGTCACCTATCGTCTAATTAGTTTTATGTAACGCGTTACGCAACTATAATCAGATGTAAGTATGTGTATCAAACGATAGCTTTTCTATCTTCGCTAGCTGTGAGACAATCGAAGCTATGTGTTTAGGTTTGCCAGAGCTAGAGAGGTAAACAAGGTATAAACAGGAAATTTTTATGCAATTTTAACAATGTTCTGATTCCAAGTAGATTTTGTTAAAGATCATAATTTTATTAAGTGGCTAAATTACATTAACAATAATGATAAAACTAATAAATTAGCACAAGTAGAGCAAATTCACCCGTGTGCTGTTGTGTTTAGAATAAAACTGATGTGAAATAATTATCTGACATGTAAATTAGGTGTAATGTGATTTCTAAAATGAAGTAAATGAATCTAATCTAATCTAATCTAATCTTTCTTTTTTGGATGTCGAAAGAGTCGACTAAGAAGGTTAAGGTATGTTTTAGGACTCTTAAGCGTCAGGATGACAACCTGTCACCATCATAGTCATAGTCATAGTCATAGTCATATCATACCTCTTTTATCTAAATTGCAAAGCTAAAAATATGCTAAAAGTGGCGGCGAAGCGTGGAATAGCCATGGTTTTGACTATGCAGCTTTTCGTGCTCTGCCTACTCCATTTGGGAATGCAGGCATGATGTACAATTGTGTACCTTGAAGCTATGGGTACGAAGAGGCATGATCAAAGTTAATAGTGGCATGTAATTTTATCTCTACTAAACATTCATAATAAATAATAAATATCACTGGACAATTTTTACACCAATTACCTAGTCCCAAAGTAGGCAATTTAATGCCTGTATTATGGGTACTAGACAACGGATAAACTTATATCCATCCATCCAACAAACATCCAAGACTCGAAAGCAAACATTTGTATTCATCATACAAACATCTGCCCCGACCGGAGATTGAACCCGGGACCTTAAGCTTCACAGTCAGGTTCTCTAACCGCTGGGCTATCCGGCCGCCACATTCATATTCCGGCAAACCACCGTAATTGGCTACAATCGGTGAAGGACTAAGTATTATGTCCCATATTCATTTTACTAAGTATTATGTCCCATATTCATTTTTCTCCGCCAACATGATCTGCCGACTTAGTATGAAGCGCGGAGTCGCGCGCGAAACTGTCAATCTAAAGACTTCAGGCAATGACAGGTAGCCTATCTCGCGCGCGAGACGACTCTTACGCGCTGTGCTAAGCCTATTGTGACAGTAAATTTGTCTATATCGAATGAAGCATCAGCTTACTATAAACAGTGAATGATCGTCCAATAAAACTATTCCCATTGAAAAATATATTTATTTGAATTCTGTTAGTTTTGTATATGTAGCGGTTTGTCTCTATCTACTCATCTGGAAATACAAGCGTGACGTATGAATTCAAAATTGACGTATCTTCTAACACATCGTTTCTTAACCTCGAGTCGCGACCCAAATTTGGATCGCGCGCCATATCGAGATGGGTCGCGTGACCCGCGAGACTTTTTGAAAAACAAACGGCAATCAATGGATTTCATTTGTTTTTAATGGTTGATTGGGTCGCGGGCTTCTAATATTTTTGAATTTTGGGTCGCCAGGCAAAAAGGTTAAGAACCGCTGTTCTAACATGTCATTATTTATGATTCAAATCAGATAAGAATGGTTCAAGTTATAAAAACAAAAGCTGGGAGTTAACTGTGTTATTCAGGCAGTAATCAGCTGGCAATTCAGTTAATTATTTATAGAGTACTAGCTTTTGCCCGCGGCTCCGCTCGCGTTAAAGTCGGTGTATCACAGAAGAGATAGCACACATACCAATTTATAGCTTTCTACATTGAAAACTTCCACCCCTCATTTTAGGAAAATGGGGGGTTTTGAAGAGACAAAAAGTAGCCTATTTCACTCTCCATGCCCTAAACTATCTCTACCTAAAAAATCACATCAATCCATCGCTCCGTTTAGCTGTGAAAGACGAACAAACAAACAAACAAACACACTTTCACATTTATATATTGGTACGGATCTTCTCACAACCATTTTTTATGGTAAAGTAGGTTAATAAGACGTCTCGATGTCAATACAGTTTCCTTTACCCATTTGTAATAAACTGCAGCACACATTATCTGTTGTAGGATATTACTCAATGCATTAATAAAACTGAGCATAATGTATTCGCATAACAGTCTATAAAATGCACGGCTTCCGCTTTCGGATGCAAAATTATATCACGCATTCTTATTTAAATCAAATCTCCGGGTTTTATATGTTTGGGTAGTGGTAGGAAAATTACGAAAACATAGCAAGTATGTATTCATACATCATACCCACTTACGTAGAGTACCTACTTTGTGATACAGAATACCGTTCCCAAATGTTGTGCCGTTTGGTGTCGGGTTTAGAATAAGACCTCTACATTTCTTCCGTGAATGTCGTAAGAGGCGACTAAGGAAATAGGTTGAAGTATATTTTAGGCTAGGAACCTGTTACTAAAATAAATCTAAATCTGCCAATTTAAAACCTAATAAAAAATATGCTAGAAGTGGCTGCAAAACGTGAAATCGTCCTGGTTTTATCTATGTAGCGTTTTATGTGCTCCGGAGCCTTTCGTGCACGAGTCTGACTCGCACTTGGCCGGTTTTTGATATTGAAATAATCTAGGCCATCTGGGTACTTAATAGTGTTTCGAATTTGCGAATCGCACTTGTTTTAATACTGTGTAATTAAATTATTACGTACTAATTACTTAAGCAATTATTACTTTGTTTGTGTCTAAGTATTCTTATTTCTCTCTGTGATTTGAAATGCATTAAAGGCGATTTTTTTAAAGTCTAGCTAGATAATTAATAGCGTTTCCAATTTGCGAAATGGGCTGGTTTTAAACTTTACAATTAAATGACTACTCACTACTTTAATTATTACTTTGTTTCTGTGTCTAAATATTTTTATTTCTTTTGTTCTATCAATCGGTCAGAGGTGAGCAGGAAGATCCCTTAAACCCTTAAAGGATCGTTATATTCCACTTCGTATGTATTTTTGTGTACCTAATTTTACAAAAGTTTTAGTTAGATACATGCATCAATCAACTAACAAATATTAAATGATTGCCGCTATCATTCAGCGAGATGTCCACTACTGGATAAACGAGCAGATCTTCACAGTCAGAAGAAGGAAAGGTAGAGCAGGTAGGTAAAGGAGACTCGATTAGGACAGATTACAATCGACTCTCCGACTCTATCAAATCCTACTTCCATCTAGAAAAGTCGATCTATTAGCTCACGGAAAACAAGTATGGTAACATTTTTAAAAAGCGCACGCAGTAAGTAAATACTTAAGCACTAATGCTTTTTCAAGTTTCACTAATACGGTATCACCTTGAATTCAAGATACGCGTTAAATCTCTTAAGAAAGGCGTCTACGAAATAGGACAATAATCTATCATTTCACTAACGAAACACGAGCCACTAAAAGTTGTCAAGGCCTTAAGTAAGTACAGTTAAGTGATCTCAAATATCATTGGGATCTTAGATTTCATCATCGGAATCGCAGGCAAAAGTAACAAAGCCGCGATAGTGTTAGGACCACTTTCACGCTCGGCACAGTTGCTTGTGAATAATAAATTTAGTTAATTGCCTGCACGAATTTAGAAAACTGCATTTTATAATGCATATAATTATTCAGATTACGTTGGATGACAGTTTTGGATGTTCAGTAGGTTGTAAAGTAGTCCTTCAAAAGTGATAGTGAAAGAAAGTGGATCGACTTATGTGTCCGTAAAACGCGAAGATATCAATATTGGTAAATAAGAGACTATAGAGAAGACAGTTTGCTGAGCCCTTCTGATAACAAAATTAAATTAATCTTATCAAGAGCAAGTGTAATTCCATCGAAAATTTCAGATACTTACATAAAGATTATTTTTTGAAATAACCTTGCCTGTGTTACCCATTTTTTTTAGTCCAAAAATAGTGATGTAACTCTACTATCAAAAATTAACGTTACATTTAATTTCGTACAGAATTTGATAAGTATCAAATAAAATGATCTAACATACTTTTAAATTTGATTAATTACGATAGCCACATTTTATCTTGTACTTAATACAACTTGGCCAAGCCATGGGAAAAGTTTGTAGATTGGATTGTTCGAGACCACCAATAACAGTAAAATTCTTTATCATTTTTGACTATTTGACATTCATAGTTGTCAACTTAATATCTCAGACAAAAAAATTGACTTTAAAATCATCCATACAAGTTTTGCTGTGAAGTTGCGTTGCCGCACTACCAATGTACCTAAATGTAAATAACAGAACAAACCAAGTTATCCAACAAGGCTTCAGTAATCAATCAAACCATAAGTACGGAATTAGATGTGAGACGTAATGATCTAATTGACGGCACACCGTCCATTACTCGTTACGTGTGAGCGGTCTAATTACTTTGCCTCTCATTATCTTCGTTGTACACTTATTACAATGTGTAAAAATAGGTCATGAAAGGCATGTGCAGTCACGAACAGGGATTTTTGAGCCACTTGCCACTGTTCGCAATTTAAACGTGTAATCAATGATCGATGTGATCGATTAGATGTTAGCTGTTGGATTAGTATTACACGACCAAGTTACAAACATATTTAGGTAAGTGGCTCAACAATCCCGGTTCCCGATGGTACTTTTGGTACCGCTGTAGCTTTGGATTTGGCATGAAATCAGTTTGAATTGAAAAAGAATACTTAATTTGCCACCGACAATAATTTGTAACAGGCACTAGAAATTTAATTGATCCAAAAGCTCGAGTCATTTAGGCCTTTGTTTTACTTTTATGTAACTTTGATCAATGAGATTTCGCGTATGAGAATTCTGCAATGCCTCGGAATGGGCACAATTTGTGCGTACTTGGAGGCTCATTTGAACTAAGTAATATCTTGATTGTCGCTTTTGTTGTATAATATTGAAATTAGGTTTTGGGTCGATATAGACTTCCGTATTTTTATTTACAACCTAGTGACCGAAGTCCGTAGCAATAAGGTTTTAATTCTCGTGATACTATTTTAATCAGGCTGAAGATGAGTTTCATTTTAGAATTAGATTAAGATTTAGAAAAGAGCATTCAGTAACTACGAAAATTTTCTCCGGAACGGAAATTACTCATTGAAGTCAAAAGTATGGGTAACTTTTTTTTCATTCATCCGAAATTCAATTAAAATGCTTAGTTAAAGTTTCCTTGAGATAGTAGATCATCAGACAATTACTTCATTAAATTACAATTATGATACCTCGCACCATCACCAACCTACCATAGTACGTCATAATGACATTGCGTTGCTCGAAAGGACGTCTTTATCATATTTACCATGACAAAGTTCTGCGGTGGGTCCGAAATCAATTGAAAGACAACATAAAATTCTACTGTGTACCTTTCCCACTTCGAAGACATCGAAGACGACGAAGACATCAAATATACACTCGCCCGTGAGAATGGTCAATGTTTATCAAAAAAACAATTCCTGACCCACCATAGAACCCGTCTACGCCTAGTGACATTACATTCCTCGACGAAGAAAATCTTTGTTGCGTTTACTGTCACGTTTTACGGTGAGCCAGCCAGCTTGTCACAGCAAGGCGCGAGTAGAGATAGCGCGAGATAGACTATACCTGTCACTGTCTAACTTGAGACGTCAGAAAGTGACAGGTAGTCAATCCCGTGGTAGTCGTCGACAGAAATCAATTGGTTCGACTAAGACAGCCTTAGAGTCTAGTGTATTCAAAACGATGATGGATTCGATAACGATTTCGTTTGCGAATTAACGCGGCATTGTATGGAAACAAAGACAGCGCCGCCAGCGGAACGTTTGCAAAACTGCCGCGGTCGACACGTCTCCATACAATTCCGCGTTAACTCGCAAACGAAATCGTTATTGACTGCATGATCGTTTTGAACACACTAGACGTACAGAGCGTCTAGTGTTATGAAAGCGATAATGAATTCGATAACGATTCAAATTTTGCGTTAACTCGCAAACGTAATCGTTATCGACTGCATGATCGTTTTGAACACACTAGACGTACAGGTGGCACCTTCGAAACTGCACCTCTTACGTAGCAGTGGACATTGCAAATTACATGCATGTGGTGGTGATAATTCTAGTCAGACCGCAAATTAATACCTAGCAACTCGACCGCAAATTTTTAGATTTGGGTGAAACTAATTTATTAACGTTCTTTTATTTTATGTGGTGAGGTTATAAAGAGTTTTTCTTGTGGCTGATGGAATATCGGATTATGTCGGGGGATGTGTACCTATTTTGTACCTATTTTTTCTATGGTTCTAATATTAATTACTTTAATTAGACAAACGTTCAAAACGAAGAAAATAATTTAAAACTGAGCCAAATTCACTTTGATAAGAATGCATAGTTACATACATACATCACGCCTGTTTTCCCAAATTGAGTAGGCAGAGCACATAAAACGATACATAGATAAAACCATCTCACATTTAAGATTCAGCCAATAACTAACCAGGTACTCAAATATAACTATAACTATAACTCAGTTGGCTTCGAGGAAGTTGTTGAAAAACAACGCTCCGTCAATTTAACTGACGTAAAAGAAAGTGCGATGGATTTAACTTATCTCTGAACGCAATCGTTATACATACTTACCGTTTACAGCAGCTGCTGATGTTTTATAATTTATATCTAATTAGACAGAGTTTCCCGTGTCAAGTCGGGTTTAGAATAACACCTCTCCATTTCTTCCGTAGATGTCGTAAGTGATAATCAAGGATATTGTTCATTTTTGTAGCGGCAGCTTCGCAGGACAGTTCGAGAAATCTAACTTAGCAAGATTTGAAGTATGTGCTGAAGCAGAAGCTAAGGTAAGTTCGCACATTGTTTTTTCCATGGAAATGCGATGCGCAATATTACCTACTCCCACTACAAAAAGTCTTGACACGTTCATTGACTTGACTTGTTAGTTTCGATGGACACGACTTCATAACATGAGTGAAATATAATATTTTGAGACCTACCTAATTTATTTACTTTTTTAATTGAGTTGGTTATTAATTATTGATGTCTCTAAATTATAATATTTGACACCATAAAACGCAAATGAGTGTTAAATTATGCGGCGTTAAGGCGATAATAAACCTATTTGAACGTGAAGATGTTTGCACAAGGTTGATATGGACTTTTGATGGCATAACAGCAATTTTGGTATAACAGTGCCTATTGAAATAGTTCGGTTTTACCTTCCATGAACCTATAACTTACCTGTATTTAGTAGGACCTACACAGAGATCAGAAAATTACTGAAAACCAAGAAACATATTCGATATTTTCCTATATTTCGATCCCAACTAATTTTGTTAATTCTAGAGTCGTTCTTCGTCATAAATGCGTTGCTGGTGTGCTGCTACACAGCCGATAAAATTAACGTTTGATGTTACGAAAACCTTAAAAAATACACCTTGTCAAATCGTTTCCACAATATACAAATTACAAAATTAACAAACACCAGGTATTTACTAAATCCTGCTTCGCAACCATAGGATTACGCTTGAGGGCGCTGGACTGATGAAACGGCGGCAATCTTTGAAGGACAAACCCTGACAAAGCTATCTGAATAATTCACGCATACCATCTAAAAGAACATCCGCCAACCCAGTTTATGCAGAAGTGGAACTAATTCCACATGTCATCATTCCCCGCTGGCGAGGAATCTTGAAAGTGGAGTTAGAAGCGGTGGGCTGAAGGTTCGAAATAGAGTTGCAGAGTCTGTGACGAAATCGAGATACGCGTGATGGTTACTGAGCAATATTTATAGCGGCATTGTTTGGAATTAAAGAAATGTATATTTGCATGCCTCGACTGCGTCGCATCGGTATCTGCGGTAGACGAGATGGCAATGAATTTTGAGAGAAAACTATTAAATTTAGTGCTTCATCAAATACTTACTCGGTGATAGAGTCATTGTGTGAACTTTTTTTGCTAACCAACACAAAGCCAGTAGTAAAACCTAGTTAGTGGTAGTCAGCAAAATTTTGGTTTCTGCAAAGACGTGAAAACTATCTTCCTTGTCGTTCGAAAATTTTACGTTGTCAGATTAATTAGTACCACAGCCATGGGAATTTCGACAACATAATCAATCAGCCTTTTAAATGACTAAGTACCTTTTCTCAACGAACCAAACCTCTATCTCCACTAAAACCAAAAATTGTCATCTAAATCATATCAAATTAAATTCAACAGCTTTCGAGTCATTAAATCGCCCAGTGAAAGCCGAATTTAAAATTAACGCTATACCATTTAATTACGATGTCATGCTGCCTGTTTCGTTACATAGCATCCATGGCTATGTGCGCTAACAATGTCTTGCCCGGACCAATCACAGCGCAGCTGGAGGGTGGCAGAAACTTTGCGAGGGAATTCAATTAAACTTGAGCGCCGCCCTTATCTGATGACTCCGTGGAGAGGCCTCTACCTAACGAGATCGCTAGGGTTGCCGCAGGGAGGAAGGAATATCATTGCAACTACATCTCTAAGGAGACGTGGTGAGAAGAGGAACAATGACCTCTCAAAGTCTCAAGCAAAACGACCAGAAGTCAAATCCATCAAATCAAAGTCAAAAGTTAGAGTTTTTCGTGAGTGTCCACGAGGTATTTGGTGAAGGAAAAATTTTTGGGGAAACATGTGAATCAGTTCAATGTTCAGTGAACTCCCATATAGAGGAGTCCCTTGCCTCTCGATGTGTATAGCGTACTATACTTATCGCTTAGAGCATAGATTAGATGGTATACTGATGGATTACCCACATTGACTTGTCCTAAATTATGCAAAGTTTGACTGGTGACTGGTGTAGGTACAGAAAATCTACCAAAATTTAACAATTTCTTGCATAGGAAATGTGAGAATCAAATTTGAAATCCTTTGCAGCTTACTAATAAAAGTGAGGTACCTACTTAAGAAGGCTACATAGACCAGTTCGCAAGTAGGTAGGTATTACAGTTTTTCGAAGTCAAGACAGTACCCTCTTAATAACTTTAAGTACCTATTAGGCACCTACTTTACGTTAAATGCCGTTGTTCGACCATCTAATTAACACCGGTTTGTAATTGCGCCTACAATTAAATTGTAACATTTTCTACGTGTCGCAACGCGCTATGAGGAATCCCTGCCTCACGTAATCTTTCACATGTCGATCGCCGCTTCTCTGTCATTTACTTATGAAAAGAAAGAAACAACAGATTTTGTAGAATAGAACATTGAATATAATCTATGCGTCAAAGTGGATGCTCGACTTTGTACCTTGTCTCTTTACAACGAGGTACGTAGAGTGTTTAGCGAATGATAGAGACGTTAATATGACAAGGTACTTACAAAATAGTTGGCAAGGCTCACGCATTGCGTAATTTTATGTAGGCGTATTTATTATAGATCCATATAACACCTACTTAGATGTACATTTTAGTAGGTATGTGAAGTTCCCATCCGCATTGGGCTAGCGTGGTAGCTATAAACAGTATAAACCTACTAAACCTTCTCAAAATGAGAAAACTCCTGTAACCAGACTGGGATGGATTTCTATAGGCCAGATAATCAAGTTACTGGCATCTTTTACGGTACATATTTGTATGGGAGCGACCCAACAGCCTTATACGAGGGATCAAAAATGAACTAGCTCGTCAGTGTCAGGTGTTTATTCAATGAACTATAGACTACTTATTGATACTGGGACAGCCAAACGCCATCGCAATCTAGAAATGTATATGTACAAGTGACATCGACATCTGTCGGGAACTAAAACAATCAAAAGCATTCTGTACAATATTTGTAAAGTACATTTTTTTATCTCGGATACGACTGTGACAAGTTTCTAAGGCAAATTGTCAAACAATGATACCACACTTTATTCTTCAGGCAGTGTTCTCGAAACAATTAGTTTTCAATGTTTGGACTCCCGTTACAAAATGATAAAGCCATAGTATTTTAAAATAAAAAATGTAATTTTCGCAATCAACCAAAATTGAAACTAATTATTTTATAGGTTAACTAACCTACAATACCTTGCACTGAACTTAACTTATCGTTAACTCTCAACAGTGGAGACACTACTTTTTAATTGCCAAAAACAGGTAACACAGGCAATGTCATTTAAGTATCTGATTAAAAAAACTTTAGTAGTTACTACAGTTAACAGTGTGGCAGCCCTGCAAAAAGCGTCTAAATCCCCATCCCTGTGGAAGCGAAGCGTCAAGCGCGACTCTAGTAACCGCTAAGCCCCGACCTGTGACGTTATCGGCCCGCCCCCACTTAAGGTCTCACCCTTGTGTCCCCCCCAACTTAACCCCAGCGCTCCCCCAACCCCTGACCACGCAGAACAAAACCCTAACCACTTCACTTTAAGGGTCAATAGGGTGTTCTGTGACTGCATAAGCATGTTTGTTTGGATAATCTGAGGATGCGCTGTTACGTAACGATAGCTTTCAATGAAATTTGAAGACGATCCATTTCAGGGACGGTTGAGTGGGCGTGGTGTAACTGACAGCGCTCAGGTGTTTTTTGGGTCACGTTTTCTCAATTTACGAGTTGTGACAGTTCAAAGAATACCTATGGGGCATGTTAGCACATTTGCAGTCCTGTACAAATTACAAATGGCAGATTAGTCCAGCTAATTAGTTCAATCCTGATATCGATATCGCCCTGTTCAGTATGTAAACAAGATATTGTACTAATGTTAATACGACTCTGGTTGTTTCTTAGTGACCTTTACATTGGACAATAACCTATGAGAGTGTACTTAAGGACTTTCATTATTTGAGACTTGTCCGTGTCCGTCCAAGTGCCTGTTAAAGTTTGGCCAAGAAGGTATAAGATTTTCTTCATAAATTTAAGTACTGTAGTGGGATATTCTACTATCGAAATGGCTCAAAGGGTTCACTGTAAGTAGATAGGTATATTTTAATTATGATGGATCAGGCTTCAATTAGTTTGATGGTACACTCATGTAACACAGGCCTCATACAAGACTTTTTTTTACATCGGTTGTTAAAAAATCCTTCACCTTGCACGCTGTATTTGCTGAACCCGTAAACTTGATGGCGACAGTGAAGTAGTGACGCTACGCAAGACGGCTGCAGCGAGCCGATAAACAGACCAGCCCCAGAGGGCCGGACACAATGGACTGAGTCGAAACCTCACGACGGGAACACTTAAAATAGAAACTGTGAACTACTGGATTGGGTAGGCACTGTTGGATACTGCTGACTTCTAGAATTGACTGGCAGTTACTAAAATCTTGCAGTTGCTAATTAGGTATCTGTCAGTTAAATATGTACTTAAGTTGTAGTGACACGGTGCATTTTCTTTTTCTTTTTTCAATTATTTTATTATCCACCCAGGGGATGGGCACTAAGTCCCTATCAATACATACTTAGGTCCCAATAAAATTAAGAATATAATAAATCAAATCTACATCTCTATTGTAATAAAACGATGTTCTGTTTTTTAATGGTTAATTGTCCCTTGACTTTTATTTTAATTTTAATCAGCCAGTGCAGCACCGTCAAAAAAACAGTCAATCCCAAATTAATTAAATAATTACAACGCGAAATGACGCATGAATCCGATTTAATTATCTGTCCATTGCCACCCGTTAACTATCAGCACCCAGTTGATAAAATGTTAAACGAATTATTAAATACCAAATCCGATATTAAATTCGGATGTCAGTTACCCAAGCAGAGGATTTCATTCGAAAAACCGCACTGACGTCACGCAAAACGGAACGTTTTATGAACGGGACCGTTACATTCGAATTTCACCGAGTTGGTTGGGTGATAGAGCTCAGTTTTGGGTGAAGGTAGTCGTTATATCGTTAAGCTAGGGGCTTTAGCTGCTATAGGTCGGCGGGAAAAATGGGAAAACGGTGACAAAGAGCTGAGAGCCGTGATAGCGGGATGAAAGCGTGGTGGGTGTTGCGCAGGGCTGACACAGAATTATAAAAACATGGAGTTCATACCGATAATTTGGTCCCTCTTTTCCTATCTCATTTACTTGACTTAGTTGTAGAAATTTTAATTTTAGCATCTGGCACAGCGATTTATGAATCTTTGCAAGAGTTAGGTTCTATTGATTATGATCCGTTTCTCTTACGCGCACGTCGTTGTTAGAAAAACTGTCATGAAGCTTGAGGTATCAATCGATACAAGAAAAGCATTAATATGTACCTACACCTTAGTACGACTTGCGGGTACGACTAGGTAGTACCTACTTGTGGGAAAGTCCCCAATAGAGAGATTCTCTCTCCAGTCAGATGTTATGCCCGGGCACCTACAGTCCACAGAGAGAAAGTTGGAAGTTGTAATGTAATTATGCAACCGTTCATGTTCGAAACTTAGTTGGTGCGATGTAGAATTGCTTAGTCCAGCTATTCGACGATAGGTGGCGCTAGGACGCTACATACTAACCTGCAAATCACTTTTTTGTTTAAACCGTTTCCTAAATATAACGCGGCTGCCAACCCTAACAGCCTCTGGAAAAATTAAAAAAAAGTAAACGACTGATATTGGCCCCGCAAGTTCAATTAACGCTGACGCCATTCACGCGGGGTTACTTGCATTCGTTTCACACGTCAATAGCCAGCTTTATTTGTTAAATAAGAGAGGAATCTTTAGAGAAATAATATGTGGATAATGGATTGATAGCTTTATTTCAGCGAATTATATGTTTTAACTACTTAAATATTAATGGGCAGGTACTGATGTGATTCTACCTCTTCCATTTTTGCAAACCTAAAACTATTGTAGAAGTGACAGCGAAGCGTGATATAGTCATAATCATCGTTTTGTCTATTGCACGATGCGTGTGCTTTATCTACCGCATTTGGGAACACAGGCGTGGTTGTATATAGGTATGGATGTATTACTGATGTCGTTTTCGCAATGCTGTCGCGACTACTTTAGCTGTAATGTATGTACAGTCGCGCACCGGGATTGTTGAGCTGCATGTGCCACTGTTCGCAATTTAGACGTTTAATCAATGACCGATGTGACAGACTAGATGTTAGATATTGGATTAGTATTAGATACACGACCAAGTTACAAACATAGGTAGGTAAGTAGCTCAACAATCTCGGTTCGCGATGGTACCTACGGACGCAAAACAGTTAGGTACACACTACAAGTTTAGTCATTCAAGAGTAGGTATGTGTATTTCAGTTGTCATGTCTACGCTCGGCGGTCGCCCTAGGGATGTCAATTATGGCGTATGCACATAAAACTATCGAGGTAGGGTAACTAGTAGCACTTGTGAGTAGTAGTTGTGTCAGTTATTATTGATAATAAATAATAAACAAAAATATTTTTATTTTAATGTAATTGTTACTTTACGTCGTTACATATCTTGGGACGATGTCGAAATTGGCCAAATGCATGATTACACATTCAATTTTCTAACTAACTTATGAGAATGGAAAATGCGAAAGATTTAAAAGTAAGTATACTTACTCACAAATACTTAGATGAAATAGAAAAGTGGAAGCGACCGGGAGCAGGAAATAGTTAAAAGTAGTTTTCGCGCCATTGCTTGATTATCTTTTTAAACTATCCCTTAGTGTCTGAAAGGAAAATCGAATGAAAATCGAACAGAATGATCTTGCAGTAATGTCCTTGACTTAGACATGATTAATTCCGATTCGAGCTTGTCATTTCAGATGTTTCTCCAATGGCTTAAACAGAACAAATGACAGATGACATCTCTGTGACGTGAACTAAAGGTACTGGGTGCAAAGTTTATATTTATTGTTAAATCTGTAAATAGTCGATAAAATTCAGAATATTACAATCTATTATCTAACAATAATATTCCACGTAAGTTTTTACACTCAATTAATAAATCTGATAAGTAATAAACCGTTAATGCACAGTGACACTGGCAAATTGACAAGTTACTATCAAAATCTCTTATCTGGTTTCTTTACGAAGTTTAAAAAGTCACCTTAATGTAATGGTTTACAGTTGTTTCTTCTAGTTCTATATTATTATGTAATACACCAGGTTGAAGTAACAATAATACGAAATGCCGGTTCGTCTTGTCATGACTTTAAGCAAAAAAAAGTATAAAAAATTACGATAAGATAACAAAAGCGGGATAAAAGTACTTGCATTTGTTGGACGTTTCATTTCAGTATTTTAACATAATACTCCACTGACCCTGCTAACCCTTAACATAAAATTCCGATAGTTATTTTGTAAACAATATAGGTAATTTTAATAAGACTTTAGTTTTAGATAGTGCATTCCAGTGCAAGTATGGCGAATAAAAAGGATAATCGAAAAGAAAACGTTAAAAAATCTCAGCCTAAGCAACAAAGTTCGTTTTCGGTAAGTTCAATCAAATCTTTTCTTTAAGGAAATATGATGATATTATGGTTATATAAAACTTTGTGTTTCTCATTTTTGTTTTTTTCTATTATGGTTCAATGTAAGGACATTTTAACATGTTTGACACTGGCAGGGTTTCATTGAGAGTGTTTTTGACACAGACGCTGTGTCACTGGCATCAAATGTGTTAATTAAATATTTGTTTACTATGTTTTTAACCCTATGAGAAAGGAGGGGTGTTATAAGTTTGATGTTAATTGTATATGTAAATGTTTGTCTGTGGCTCTGTAGTAACCTAATGGTCAGATGAGTTCTGATGTGGATTTTTTCCATTCAAAAGATAGCTTTCTTGTTATTGCTGTTTATTAACAGTGTTTGAACTAAGTTGATGATGTTTAAATCGTGTTATTCAGTCTTTAAGTTTTCTTTTGAGAAACAATTATTTGTATTAAAAAATATGCTTTGTAAATTAAACTTATCTGTTTTCAGTTTGGAAAAATATTTATAGTATTTGCTGTGCTATCGGGATTAGCAGCCTACTATGTGTTCAACATCATCACCACACCGCCCCCTATGCCTCAGATGGACCTTGAGGCCTGGTGGGGCCCGTACCCGATCAGTCAGAAGCCTGATGTCTCCATTAGACCATTCAAAATCGAGTTTTCTGAATTGGTAATTATTATAATTATATTTGTTGGCAAAAGACTGACTTAGTAAAAACAATTATTATAAAGATCAATCAACTACTTCTCTATCCCTAGTTGTCTGGTTTCTGGACTACAGTCCACAGTAAACTTGAGGTTATTACTGATATAAACACATTCCTTCATTATTATTATTATTCACATATTCATTTATTCTCTTAGACTAGGTTTTTTACAAAATGATTATAAAAAGTAAAATACAAAATGC
>BHDV01043340.1:76037-104461 GCA_005406045.1 Adoxophyes honmai | reverse complement strand
ACGAATTCTAGAAACTTCAAATCGCTCCCCTGAAAAATGTGTTTTTTACACTTATGTTAGTTTAGCATGGGGGCGACGATATAATTTATAATTTGATGGCTTAATCTAATTAATGAGGGGAAACCTATATCACAGTGAGAGGGTCAATTTAGCAGCATGCATGATTGAACAAAAGACAGGTAGGCACAAATGAATGGGAAAGTTGAGTAGATACAAACAAAGGTACCCAAGTGTGTAGTATATTCATGACATAGCAAAAGACAAATATTCAATTTGTGTTATGTCACTATTGATTAACAATCAACACAGATAAATTAGTTCCCATCAAATCGCGTTTGTTTCATGCAAACAGTCTTTGTCGTTACTGGGGCAAGTCTTTCTTATCACATTTTATTTGGTGTAACAATGACGCAACAATTTAATTGCTATCAATAAAATAGCAGGGAGATACCGTTTATTGGCCAGTGATTGATCAATTGGACCTTGCATAGATCAATATTTGCTTGCATATCGATATTTACCACGCACAAGCCTTAGAGTGGAGGTAAGCATCGTGAGGAAACCTGCATACCTACGAGGACGAAGAAATTTTATTAAAATTCAGTGCTGTATGCGAAGTTCCCAATCCGCAGCGGGCCCGCGTGGCAACAATAGTCTGGATTAGTATGTATATAGATAAAGCTTTACAACATTTGGGGTCTATGCAATAGTCTTAAATGTCAATTTAAGACAGGTCTGAACAAGTCTCGAAATTAAATGACTATGCACTACTCATGTCATTAATCAAATGCTGATTAGTCGTGACCATTACCATTACAGTCATATCAGGCAATGATACGATGAAGTGCTTACAATGATGGTGTTGTATTATGCTATACGACAAAACTACTCGTATTATCATGACTTGTAAGAAAGTACTAGGTAATCTAAAACAGCAGGTTCCAACTAGTTGCTGTAAAAAGTAAAACAATAGTAGATACACATTTAACGAAAATAATCACATAAAATTAAACTTCGTATTTAGTAACGAGGCATAGCTAATTTTTTATAGTAAATTAACCCGAAAATTTTACGATCTAAGTATAAGACGTTTTGTAAGACAGAAAAATAATTTCATTACAACTAAATCATGTGAACTCAACATGCCTTCTACGCTCTTTCGTAAATTGAAAATAATAACAAATACATTTAGAAACGTTTAAACATGGATAATGGGTCACATTCATACACTAAAAATGTTAAACAGGTTAATTATTAGCAACAGTCTTAAAACGTCCGCGATTTGGTCACAGAACGTCCGTCGAGGTCTACCCCTCCCAATGCATCCATCCCCATTCCCCGTATGTTTTGTAAATTTTCTTTCATCCATCCTCTCTATAAATCTCTATAAATATAAGTCCGTTTATAAATCCAGGTGGTCCCTTTGCTGCTGCTGCACGGCTGGCCCGGCTCGGTGCGCGAGTTCTACGAAATGGTTCCGAAGCTGACAAAGCCGCGGCCCGGCTACCGGTTTGTCTTCGAGCTGGTTATACCCAGCTTGCCCGGCTACGGGTTCTCGCAGGTAAGGTTAGGTTAGATCTGTTGTAGTGTAAGTTAACTAGTAACATGCGGAATGAATGAGGTTACAATACAACTTGTAGGAAATACTTCAATAGAGATCTTTCTCAGTAGATGTTATGCCTGGGAACTGAAGTCCTCAGATAGTTGGAAGTTGTAGGTATTTAAGCAACTTTCGAAATTTTGTCGCGATGTAGAACACTTTGACAATTGATGACGTTTCTGGAAGTTCTAGCGCCAGCGCTAGGGTCGCTAAAAGGTGACACATTAGCAGTTTTTCCATTGAGATACAACAGCATCGTGTGTTGATTTAGGTACATACAATGAATAATGCATAAAATATGTACATAGATCACGCCTGTAGCTGTATTCCCTAATGGGGTAGGCAGAGCACTCGAAACGCTTTTCACGTTTCTTAGTCACTTCTGGCATACTTTTGGTTTAGTAAGGACAAATAGTGACAAGTTGCTGCCTGTCATCGCGCATCGACTGCGAGTTTCAAATAAGTATGCCGTGCTAGGGAGTATTAGGTATAGATACATTTGACATGAACTTAGAGACGAGTTGAAGTTTTGACCATTTCAGGGCGCAGCCAGACCAGGCCTAGGCCCAGCAGAGATGGCCGTAGTAATACGAAACCTGATGAAGAGGTTGAACATAGAGCGGTACTACATCCAAGGGGGGGACGCAGGACATGTAGTGGGATCGCACATGGCAACACTGTTCCAAGAGAACGTGCTCGGATTCCATACCAACTTCCCTGCGCTTACGTTCCATGCGTTAGCTAACGTTTACTCGTTTTTGGGTAAGTCTTGTGGGGACAATCCAACGGGGAGTAAGAACTTTGGGCAGATACACGTTCTGTCATAAACATTCCAAGTCATCCAATGCAGGGACATACTGTCTCGCCTCTTTCCCACGGGGGTAGGCAGACACTACTTTGTTCTGCTTCCTACGACCCTGGCATACCTCTTGCGCTTCAGCTAACTAAGAGTTAATATTACATATAAATATTAAGCATATCTCTCACGAAAGTATTTAAAAAAACTTTATGTCTACTATGCTTCACCGAAATTGACGATAACTAACGATTTCTGTTCACCATTAACATGTGCATCCGAAAAACGGCTAGTCTGTTCATTACTTGAAACTTCGCATTATGCTATGTCATAGAACAGGTATTAGTACTACGCACAGAAGGTTCATTCCCGAACATGTTTAAGCGTAAAAATATTGCTATCGCTATCGTTACCTGCTTGCTTGCTTACCTTTCACGAGGTCACTAAACTGCGAACTGGATCTCCCTTAGTTATGTTGTCCCTGTCCCGCGTGTATACGGAGACAAAAATCTATCTCTTTCTCTCTTCACTAGGCCTCTATGAACATAAAATATCATCTAAATCGGTTGAGTGGTTGAAGCGTGAGATTACAGACAGCTCTCTCCCTCCCTCCTCGTTCTCTCAGCCACTCTGTTTGCATGAGGTGTGTAGTGTTAAGCATACATGGAATCCACAGGACAGTTCTGGCCAAGCCTACTGGAGGAGCCTGAGCTGCAAGGCCGCATGTACCCTTGGAGCGAGAAGACCATGAACACAATCGAAGAGTCCGGCTACATGCACATACAGGCCACCAAGCCTGACACTGTGGGTAAGACGCGCCATTTTTTATTAGGGTTCCCGAAAGGGCCATACGGGAGTACGGGACCTTGTTAGTAAGACTTCGCTGTCTGTCACCATGGTGTATCGCTAAACAGTTGAAATTTTCAGAAATTATGTATGGGCTAGGACTGTACTGACATAAATTCCGAAAAATTCAGAGTTGCGAGCCTACTACGACCATCTACATGACTTTAACCACAAAAATTACTTTTAATTTCAATTTCATAAACGAAAATACGTAATCTTACTTTTTTTTTAATTTATAAAAGAAAGTACATACGTAAATATTTATGGGAGGCTCCCGTATAAAACGAGAATGAGACCTACTATTTTAACCTAACTTAAATCCTAACCTAAACCCAAAAGGGGGGGGGGGGAGTATATTTGCAGTTTTTTTTAATATTTAAAAACACCTCGTCCCTAGGTACGGCACTAACCGACTCTCCCGCCGGTCTAGCAGCTTACATACTGGAGAAATTCTCCACTTGGACCAACCCAGCGTTCAAGCAAGCCAGCGATGGCAACTTGCTGGGAAAGTTCACTCTGACGCATCTCCTGGACAACGTTATGATCTACTGGGTCTCTAATAGCATCACCACGTCCGTCCGCTTGTATGCTGAGTCGTTTAACGTCAAGCAACTCGCGTACAAACTGGATGAGTGAGTATTGTAGTTTGTTTATTTGAAGTGTGCAGGCACTTCTGAAATTGGCTGTTGCCAATTTTCTGAAGCTTCGTGAGTTGTGAATGTTGTGATGGAGTTTTTCGTTATAGTACGATTAAATTTGAAAGCGTGATACCGTCATGGATTTAGTCTCGATATGATATCGGAAAGCTAGAATGGTCAGAATATGTTTTTGTTGTAGTAGGTATGTACTTAAACATAACGCCAGAAACCTCAATGGGGAGGAGAATTTATACTCGGCAGCCTAACTACCCTATAAAAATTATTAAGTAATTATGCCTTGATCACACGTACCGAGTAGAGTGGCGAGAGTGTTCTCGGCCGAGTACTCGGTTCGTGTGTTCTATGAAAACAATAGTACACACGAACCGAGTACTCGGCCGAGAACACTCTCGCCACTCTACTCGGTACGTGTAACGACCCCATTAATTTAAATTATTTTTTGGTCGATCTCAATTATTATTATTCCTCTTAATCTCTCAATGGTTGGCTGTGACAGATCCCTTAAGATCCCGCCAAACTACTCGAAGGAATTTAGTGAATACTACTGTAACATTAACTCAAAAAAAAAACTGATTCCTTATTATTTATGTTGATAGACAAATCCGTCTCGTCCGTCAATCCTAGTTATCTCATCAAGTATTAAACTCTTCTTAAAACAAATTTCTCCCACAGAGTTCCAACGCAAGTCCCAACATGGGGCATCAAGTTCAAATACGAGCTGCTCTACCAACCTGACGTGCTTCTCAAGCTCAAGTACAAGAACTACCTCCACAGCACCGTGGTAGACGACGGCGGCCATTTTGCAGCGCTTGAGAACCCTGACATACTCGCTGATGACGTGTTTGAGGCTGTTGAAGCGTTCAAAGAGTTCCATGGGAGAAGGCGAGTGTGACATTTTAGATTGAATGGTATCTTTAAGATTTTATAGTTTTGTTAAATGGTTTCTGTAAGTCATGAGAAAATTTTGAATCTATAAAAGAACGCTAATGCTTTTGTATTGGGTTAAACATATATCATTCTAATTAGTCCGTTAGATTATGGAAAAATAAAGGACACTTGTTTTTTGGTTTAAGTATCAAATAATTAAACGTCGTCCAAGGTATAGATATAGATCATCAAACTTCCGAAGTGGGAGGTTGCACTCAAAACTTCAGAGCACCGTATCCTCGTCATTTTATGTTTGTTAAATAAAAGAAAAAAATACGTGTAGGTACAATATTTTTTTTTAATCTATCTGACGGAATAAATAGTAGGTATGTTTTAGAGCTAATTTTTCAATCTCCAGATAAAACATATCTGTCCGATAAATGTTGGCTGTCACTTTTCTTTCATATGACGCGAAAAAAGGATAGCAATAATTTTAACCGGCAGATAAAGTTATCTGGTGATTAAACAATCGGCCCTTAGTCAACTACCCCAATTGCATGTTTTAAAATAATTAATAATAATGAAATCATGTCATGTAACAAAACAATACTATGGTGATACCGTTTGTATTGAGAACATTATAACAAACAGTTTTACCTTTGAATCCTGAGATAAACTCAAATGCTGTGTTAAAAGTCTAGTTCTTCAATGAAACTGAGATTAGATTATCAAAAGACAGGAGCTTGAAATTCCGCTTACTAACAATAAATGCATGAATGGAGCATGGGTGAAACGATGTATTTTTTGTATTTTTTTACTAACAGAAATAATGAAACTAATTGTCGTATTATTATAGTAAGCTTACCCTTCACTCCTTAACCTTAATCAAATCCTATACGCCTGAATACAGGAGATTAGTTCCCGATTCGCCAGATTCTTGTTTTGTTGGATAAATTATTGACACAGATTACGACAAAAAACTGTACAAAATCACTACTTTTGGCTTGCCAAAAACAGGCAACACAGACATGTGTCATTTTAGTAACTGAACCAAAAAAATCTTAACAAGAACCCGGCGAATGGAGAATCGATCATTCAAGAGAACCACCGGCTTACGCGCGAGGCAGACTATACCTATCACTATACCTATTACCTATGCCTATACTATGCTAAGCCTACAGAAATAATGAAAATGGATGCCCAAATTGTCCAATAGTAAATTATAAAAATAAAAGCAACATGATATAAGAAATGGGCTTCTGTTCGCTTGCTGCCTTTTTCTGTGGACTTAGCACGGCAACTCGCGCGAGATATAAGCACCACCTGTCATTTTTTGACGTCTCGAGTCAGACAGTGACAGGTGTAGTCTATCTCGCGCGTTAGTTGATTCGGCTCTTCGGTGCTAAAGCGGCAATTACATTGAGTCGTGCACGCATAGATTAAAAAAGCCGTGATAGCCCAGCAGCCCTCTGAATTTTTCGGAATTTATGTGCGATATCAAATTTGATATTTATCACGAGCTATTCGGTGAAGGAAAACATCGTGAGGAAACCTACACACAGCGACGAAGTAATTCAACGTTGTGTGTGAAGTTCCCAATCCGCACTGGGCCCGCGTGGGAACTATCGCCCAAGCCCTCTCATACTGAGAGGAGGCCTGTGCCCTGCAGTGGGACGTATATAGGCTGATGATGATGATGTGCACGCATACGGCGACCGCAAAAGTATAAAGAACATGGTACCTAGTCGGTCGCATTCGGCCAGAGATAGCTGTCACAACCTAACCAACTGACTGCGGTCAGCGGACAGTATTATAGTAGACAGTGTTATAGATGACGTTCGTTGATCGAAGTAGTTTGCGATACGAGTGGCGTCCATATTAGGTGAACGACTAGGTGTAATTGCCGCTTAAGCCTTAAGTTTATTATAAATAAAAAAATTAAACATGCATCGTTATTCAAGTTGGGTCAAGTCGACACGAGAGTATTATAGTTATTATTACAAACGGAAACCTCTTTTCATCTCGTTGTAAGGCGCAGCGCAGACGACAGACGTTTTGTGTGATCGAGTCTGCGGCGCACAAAATGTCTGCGTGGATGGTATTCATTGTGCGCCGGGATTTTTGCGCGTCGTGTGCGTTACTGCATATAATTCCACAGGTAATTTCAAGACTAAAAAATCCTTCGTGGATAGTCCGTGGTCTGCGCTGCGCAAGGGCCTTATAGATCTTTCTTTCTACTTCCTCTTATATTACAAATTACAATTAGTTTCATACCTACAATCCCCTTTGTTTCAAACTTACAGCCAACCCCAACGGCAAAAGAAACCCAACAGCGCTCCAAAAACAACATACGACTTCGTAGTGAAGGACATAAACGGAAAAGAAGTGAGCCTAGAAAAATACAAGGGCTACGTGTCCATAATAGTGAACGTGGCTTCCCAATGCGGGTACACTGACAACCATTACACACAGTTAACCGAACTATACGACAAGTACGCGAGCAGGGGTCTCCGTATACTGGCGTTCCCTTGCAACCAGTTCGGCGGCCAGGAACCCGGGAGCCCTAGAGAGATACTGACGTTCGCCAAAAACCGCGGTGTCAATTTCGACATATTTGAAAAGGTTGAAGTGAATGGCGACGATGCGCATCCTTTATGGAAGTATTTGAAGGACGCGCAAGGCGGGACGTTGACTGATGCTATTAAGTGGAACTTCTCCAAATTCATAATTGACAGGAATGGAGTGCCTGTGGAAAGGTTCGGACCCAGTACTAGCCCGTTGGAACTGGAACCATATTTAGCTAAGTATTGGTGAGAAGTGAAACTGGTTGATGCTACTATAGCTAACACATTCACAGTCCAGTAACTCGTAGATAGAACACATACCTATACCTTATCGGTTTAGGTAGTTAAAACAATGTAAACAATCTTGACGTGTCTTTTTGTTTAAACGTACACTTTATAAATCGAAATCTTTACATTTTACAATTTAGTTATGAAAAAATCATTTACTTTCATAATTGAATTGTATAGTGTAACGATTTTCATTTTTAGACTGCGTATTTCAACAAAAAGACATGTCAAGATTGTTTATATTGTTTTAACTACCTAAACCGATAAGGTATAGTCGCACTCCTTGAGTAACTAACAATAAACTAGGCATTCTTCTAATGGTTATTTATGTGACTATTACATAATAAAAAGCGAGAGTATTTCAATTCCTAATTATGTACAGTCGCATACATAATTTTATCTACATCCATATAATATTTTGTCATTTTCCACACGCACAAAAAACGGCTAAAATGGCGGCAAACACGAATTCCGCAAAAAATCGCAGTTCGCCTTATTTAATTTGAAACAATGTGTTTTCTTCTTTCCATCATCACCTGTTTTATAAAGAAGACCTATTGTATAATGTTAACATTATAACCAGGGGTCGGATTTTTCATCGCATGATCCGAGGCAAGAAGACTATGGAGTCGATATTAAAATTTAATTATTATTTAAACCATACTCATACTCATTCATTTAATTAGGAATGAAATTAAATTGTAAATATAATAAATCGTTATGAGTAAAAATAAATTAAATTGTAAATAAAAATAAAGTAAAATAAAACATTACTTTTATTTTGTGCATCTAGTTTCCAATATCCATAAAGCTTGTAGATACAGGAAATCTTGACAAGGTATGGCATGTGGATTGTCCATTTCAAAATTACAATTGTAAAACGAGTAAGTAATGGCAATTTTTTCCATATTTTAATTTTATTCAGCAATATTAATTTTCGATTAACATTTTTAATCTGTTAACCTGCAGAAGTGGCAAAGTATAACGGGACTGAGAAAATTAGTGAGTATGAGTATGAATATGAATTAAAAGTTTAATTTTAATATCGACTCCATTGTTTTTTTGCCTAGGATCATGCTATGAAAAATCCGACCCCTGATTATAACGCTGCCACAGGTTACATGTTTCTTAAAGTAGACCATTTGCTAATTGCGTCCGACCGTATAGTAGGAATACGTATGGATGTAGATAAACTCAATTAAAATTATCTCTTAAACAAACGGAACATGACATATAGCGTAATTTACTGGACTGTGAAATGTGTAACATTGCGTTCACGTAGCATTAAAATTGTGAAGAAACTAAAACAATAAGACTAATTTTAAGTGTACCCCAAAGGTTTATATTCACTTTTACGTACCTTATCTCCAGGTACTTGCTTACATTTGTTAATTTACCCTTTTTATACATTTTATTAAAACATTTTATTTCAATTTGAAATAGTTTTATTTAATTAAGAACTGGAAATATGAACACGATTATAGACAGTGTTGATATTACGATCAAAACACAAGTCACTCTCCTCTGCGTTAATACGCTGTATACGCATCAGTTTGTATGGGAATTGGGAACTGAGACAGCGCCTCCCAGCGGCAGGTTTACACAACTGTCGTGATCGACAAGACAAGTAACATTAAACTGTACGTCTAGTGTGTTCAGATCGATCATGCAGTCGATAACGATTTCGTTTGAGAGTTATCGCAAAATTGTACGGAAACAGACAGCGCCGCCAGCGGAACGTTTGAAAAACTACTGCGGTCGACACGTCCCCATACAATTCCGCGTTAATTTGCAAACGAAATCGATATCGAGTTCATCATCGTTTTCAATACACTAGACCAGCTATACTCAAAGTGTGTTCCGCGACACCCCTGGAAGGGTTCCGCAAGAACATAGAAAAAAATACCACTCTCTGATCAAACGTTTTGGCGCAGCGTATGGACGGACGGATGGACTGTAGTTTTTTTGTAGGGTTCCGTCAGGTATTTCGCATTCCAAAAGGGTTCCATCAGTAAAAAAGTTTGAGAACCGCTGCACTAAACGCTCTGATGCGCACTATACAGACGAGTGTCTCGTGGTTTGATCGTAATGACGACACTTTTACAGGTCTAATTGACGCTCGTTTGCCGGCCGAGCTTGAGTTTAGAGAAGTTTTGGAGGGTGTTCCGCGAACTAGACTCGCTCCACTGGAGTTCGGGGATCGCTGCTATCATCTGGATGGGAAGGCGAGGATAGGTTACTCGAGTTTTAGGGTCAATTCACACCGAGACGAGACGCGACGAGACACGGCGCGACGATGCATGAAGCGGCCAGTGGTTTCGCGCTGCGCAGCGCGGCGCCGCGCTACGTCTCGAGGCGTAGCGCGGCGTACCAGAATGCTCACAATGAAATGTGAACCTTATCGCGTAGCGAATTAAGTATTATTTTGAGTTGGCAGCGCTACGCGCGCAGCACCGCTCCCGCACACCGCGCGGGGGGCGGCGTAGTGCAACGCAGCGCTACCCCGCGCTACGTATTCTGTATACTGACAATGAAATATGAACCTTATCTTGTAACAAATAAAGAATATTTTGAGTTGTTCTATTAAAAATTTTCGTGCAGCGCCGCGTCGCGTCTCGTCTCGGTGTGAGTTGACCCTTAAGGGCATTTTTCGTCAGTGGCGTAGCTAATTGTCACCTCGATAATCGAGGAATCCGAGGAGGAAATATTGTTTTACTTGGTACTAATTAAAATATGTGCAGTCACCAGCACCAATATCTGATGCAATAAGGCTGCATTAATAACTGACACGACTGGACGTGTCAGATATTTTTGCATGCGTCTATGACATAGGTAGTCACCAGCATTCATTTCTACCACATAGACTCTATGTGGTAGAAATGAATGCTGGTGACTACCTATCCAGAGAACCATTTGGAACATTATTGTAAAATTGCTTACTTTATTCCCAAGTAACTACTTTACTTACTTTATCTACTAACTACGGCAAGACCACTAATTAACTAGTATAATGATAAAACTAAGGTCTGATAAAGGTAATAAATAAATACTCAAATACAATATTGAAAATGTATTTTTCTTAAACAGTGAATACTTACTGTAAGATTCCTTAGATAAAACCTCCTGCACCATTAGCAATATTTCAAATAAACTGCATTACTATACAACTGATTAAAGTGAACCATAAATATAATATTTCAGAGATAAACATAATTGTTCATAAAGTGTAGACAACTGATGAATTTATACAAAGGTAAATATTAACTAAATACAGGTATATTTTCGAACTCATTTTACATAATTCAAAATACAATTTACTTCAAATATTACTACAATATACTTTTTATTACTTTTTAGTGTGGTCATGGTTAGCCATAGAAATTTAAATAACCAAAGGAATGTTGACAACTTCGTTAAAATTTAAAGCACAACTGTAAGAATGCAACTATCCCAAAATTAATCCTTAACATTCTCAAAATATATTTTTAAAATAGATACAAATGCAATTACATGCTTATAAATTAAATGCCACAACTTTCCAGTGCCACAAAAAAAAATCTGACAGTTTTTTATTTCACTCTAAAATCTTTGCCTGTGACCAGCAGGAAATTAAAAAAGAAATTGCTGTCATATAACCACACTAAAAACGTAACACTATCTACTTAGGGTATGTCTTTGATAACCTCAGCGAGCTGTTCCCGAGTGTACATGTGGAACATGGACCCGGGCGTCATGGTGACCACCTCCACGTTGTTCTCGGAGAGCTTCTCCTCCATGACTTGCTTGAGGATGGTTAGGGCCGTCTTGATGGCTTCCTTGAGGGTCATCGACTTGTGGTACACTTCCTGGAATTTTGTTGTAAGACATTGAGGATTTTTATTGGAGTATTCTTCTAAGTTTGTTAGATTTGGAACTGGCTTTTTGCCTACTTTTTTTTGAAATGTCGAAATGGTTATATTCCATGTATTAGAGACTTCACAGTTCATGATGCCCAATATAGCTTTTGTTGAGTTAGGTATACACTGCAGTAATAAGGGTGGATTAGTCTTATAGGAGATATTTCTCAATCCTTTCCTTACAGATAGTTTAACCTTTCGTATGCCGGAACGGCCTGCACATCTGTAACCGTCGGATGCCGTGTCCCGTATCCGTACTTATACCAAGCATACGACGAATACAGATGTGCGAGCCACTTCGGCACTCTACAGGTATAAGTACGGATACGGGACACGGCATACGAAGGGTTAAAACAAACTGTGGTAAAATTGAGGCTAAAGTTGAGAACAGTCAAGATTAAAATTAAATGGCATCTTAGCAAGAAGTCTTTTGGTAGTAAATATTTATAATAATTTTTGTTTAAACTTGTCTAACTGTGAATTTCAAGCCATAACAATGAATATAAATATCTAAACTATACTATAGACCGATAGGTACTTAAAAGATGGTAAACAATCTTGACATGTCTTTTTATTGAAATACACAGTCTAAAAATGAAAATCGTTACAATATACAATTCAATTATGAAAGTAAATGATTTTTTCATACCTAAATTGTAAAATGTAAAGATTTTGATTTATAAAGTGTATGTTTAAATAAAAAGACACGTCAAGATTGTTTACCATCTTTTAAGTACCTATCGGTCTCTAGTATAAATGGGTAATGAATGTCAGAATAAGTCACCTTCAAGCTCTGTTGCGCTCCCTCACTGCCAGAGCCGATGGCCTTAGCGTCGTACTGCACAAAGGTACCACTGGGGTCCATGTGGAACAATTGGGGGCCTTTCTCATCAATACCTGAAACAATTAAGTGTTGCAGTAACTTGCAGTAACCGAACTCCAGTTATCCAAAGAAAGTTGCTTTTAAGTACAGCCAAAACATCAAATCTGGATGGCTCAATGCAAGCTGCACACAGCCCCCTTAGCACGACAGGCCGCGAGAAGAGATACGCGCGACATAGACTATACCTGTCACTGTCTAACTAGGGATGTCAGAAAGTGACGGGTAGGCTATCCCGCGCGCGACGCGACTAGATTGTGTTGCTGTGCTAAGCCTACTGATGTGTATGAGCAAACAAGCAAGCCGTGTGTGTCTCAACACAAGCATGCATCTAAATCATCCTCGAAAAAGTAATTAATTTTCACTAAATTAAGAGTGAAAATTTACAAATCAGAGAGACATCACAACTTAGACAAGATACTTGGGTATAAGTTACAGAGTAAAATATTACAAATTAAAACCGTTTTATTTTTTCTTTTGATGTGAACATCATAGATAGAGGCAAAACAGCAAATAATTCAGACTTCACCAGTTTTAAGAATTTATTCAACAAACCTGCAAACATGACAGCAACACCAAATGGTCTCGACATAGCCGTGCCACTGTCATCATCACTATCACCAAACTGGATCGCCAGGTTGGAGACAGCTTGAGCGCACGACTCGACACTCATGCGCTCGTTGTAAACAAACCAATGGTTTTGGCATTCCACACGAGCACGCTCCATCAAGGTTCTGAAAATTAATATTGGGTTATTAGTCTATGCATGGCGAGAATTATTAGCGAGTATTATTCTTAGCAAAAACAAAAAGAGCCAACCTCCATAGTGAAAATTACTTGCACCAAATGGTGACAAAAATAGTGTAGTAGTTAAGAGAAGATGAATGAGTGAAGTTAATTTCAACCATCCAAAATTTGTTACAAAACTATGAATGATACTAAAAAAATCCATAGAAAAATCAAACAATTTTGTCATGTCATATGGTTTTCATTCATTTCATTTTTTTAATTACCTAGAGTCTGCCATCAGTCCAGAAACGGCGCAGGCGATGTGCCGGTCCACCTCCACGATCTTTTCAATAGTTGTCGACTCCATCAAGGGTGACGTGATTCTCTTCTCCACAGCCAAAACTACTCCTTCCGACGTACAGATACCGATAGCAGTGGAGCCCAACTTAATGGCTTCAATGGCGTATTCCACCTGGAACAGCCTTCCCTCGGGGCTGAATGTGTTGACACCACGGTCATACTCAGATCGGGTGAGAAACATCTGAAAACCCAAACAGTTTTAGGACCGGTCGCTAAAGGTTATGTGACAATGACCAAGCTTTTTAAACAAAATTTAATTTAAATATTTGAATGCGGCTAATTCTTTGACTGGATTTCTTACCTTTATGAAGTTGTTTTTGAGGAATTTAGTACACAACTAAAACACAGTGAGTAATCAAAAATGACTCGTTGAACGGCGACAAAAAAAAAGCAAACGACAAAATGTCAAGTCAAGAAAGCTATGCGTTCGGAAACTACTGAAATTGAGCCTTTAAACTACAACATTCAAGATTTTAATAATTGATGAAGTCGACTTCAAAACTTTGACTTTTCTGCTGTATTCTCTTAGTCATGAAGTCATTCTTCAATATAAAAATTATCAAAAATCTTTTGGATTTTTTAATTGGGTTTTCAGGATCCAAGACTAAGGAAAAAGTTTTAGGACGAAACTTGGACTAAGTAAGTACCATAAGCAGAGATGCGCGTGTCCCTTTTTAATTGGGGTGACAATGAGTTTTTGCAATATGGGACATTCAATGTCGTAATCTTACATACATCACGCTTAAATTCCCAGATGGGTTGGTTAGAGTATTTTTATGCACATTTAAAAGTTAAATTTGATCATCTACAAGCGTATAAATCTTATTTACTTCAATCAGTAAATTCAAAATTCAGAGTCGACTCTGGGAAAGGGTTAGTGTGTTGTGGGCGATGGGCTAGCAACCTGTCACCGCAATATCACGTTTAACCATCTGCTTACCCTGAATTTGCTAGACGTGGCACTGGATTTCTGAATCCATGTGCTCTGCCTACCCCTCATGGGAATACAGGCGTGAGAATATGTATGTATGTATGTAGTAAATTCAAAGCGCTTTACAATTATTAAAAATTAGTCGTCCATTTCTCTTGTTGAAAATTATCGGATAACTCATGTTAAATAAAACGAGTTTAGCTCGACATGTTTACCTTAGGGGTAAACTTAATACTGGGTCTTAATTATTGTAAATAATTATAATCATATTTGAAAATACGCAAAAATAATAAAATTAAATGGTAAAATTAAATTAAATTATAATACTGTCCCATAATGCAAAAAATCATGGTCAATGTAAGGATTATGGCGACTTGAGGGGTTACCATTACAAAAAAAGTAGACTTGATAGTGAATATGTTGTCTATTAAATTAAGTGTATATTAAAATCAAATAAATTAATGCGATTCTAATTCTTTGACACAAAACCGTTAAAATAAAATTATTGTATGAATTTTTCAGGTAAGTTTCTTGAGCGATGTTTTTTTTTTGACGTAAAGATTTTTTTAGGCTGGCAAGAATGACAAGAGGAGTGAGCGAGACAAACTGCTCCCTTCTTGCTGGCTCACGTGTCCTCAACTTGCCTCTATGTAGGGTTTCACGGAAAAAGGACTCTATTGCTTTGTGACATGGTTTATATTAATAAACGAACATTTCCCAAGTGCGCAATCATGTTAAGGGCCGATAGGCCCCTCCTACATCAATGGGACGAAATTAAACAAAATGGTCAATTTTTAATAAAAAATGTTGCCAGATTTTTAATTATAGATATTGCAACCAGCAATAAAGCAGCATTGATTAATATAATTATCAGGGGTTAATTTTGAATTATAAATACAAGAATTGTACACTTTTAAACACAATAATAAAAAGAACACACTGCACAACATGAATGACAGAGAGGACTTGAGCGAGCTCAGCGACCAGTGACACTGACAGTGACAGCTGCTTCCATCCTCCATACTCCATCCTATCCTCCGTCCTCGTCGTGCTACGTGTGTGTTGAGTTGAGAGTTGAGATGTTGAGGTTGAGGTTGAGGGGTGTGAATGTAGTGAAGAGATGTGAGGAGTTGAAGAAGTCAAGAACCAACATAAAACAAAGTACAGTCCTCGGAATATAATTTGGCAAGATTTTTAGTAGTTGGGGTAAGTTCTTCTATGGAAAAGCGATGCGCAAACTTACTCCCACTTAGTACATAAAATTTTGCCACGTTAAATGCCGCGGACTGTGTAACTACAAGTAATAAAGATTTCATTAAAAATAACATTGTTAATGCTTACTGAAGAATGAATTTAAAGCAAAATCAGTAACAAAATCCCGCAGTTAAATACCTAACTGCCTTTTTCGTGCGCCATGTAAACATTGACAAACTTAATTTGTTTTGTTTATGTACCAGATGCCGCTGCCGGCGGGATTTGTGAGTATAGAGGTATAGGTTGTATAAGTATGTATGTTTACAGGAAAGTAGAGTTGGAAATGTTGGAATAACTAATCATGATACTTTTAGTTATTTGCTTGTTAGGAACAAATTTGGCGGGAGCAGTTTGAGAATGATAAAAATAGGTAGGATGGTAATGCAAAGTTTGGATTATAAAGTTTTAGTTTTTTTTATTAAGTCGACGTAAACGTTTGACTAACTCATTGCGAAATACGATAATTTATGTAGGTACGTTGAGTATGATTTTTCCGGCAAAATTCAATGTTCGTCTTCAATGTGAGTGATCTTTTAATTTTACTGTCACAACATCCGAGGAAGAAATAAGAGTGTTATTATCGTAAACCCGATAACACACGGTAAAAGTAAAAACGTATCCATCACCTTATCAATAAATCCTATTGATCTGTCCAGTGAAGGATATAAATAACGGACTAACGGTATTAACGACCACCGACAACTATGCGCCCTATTAAACAATGCAATTTAGTCCAAAAGACCATGAAATTGAATAATGAATAAGACTTGATAGTTATTGGGGTTCCACTTATTTGTGTAGTTTATTTTCCGTATTATATAATTAATTGGTCGACTTTATGTTCAACTTTTAATTAAATAAAAATTAACATATTTTATATTTGAACATAAGTATACTTTTTTCGCTAAAGTACAGTCTTCAAAATCTAATTTAGTATGTAGGTTCTAACTTAACCTGGAACCTTAAAAATATGCTGAAAGTTAGTTTTGTTCATGCAACTATAGTGGTCGGCAATAACCTTGGCAAGATTTTATGTGATGGAGCTAAGTTTGCGCATACATGACGTACTTATGTTTATGTGTGTATGTATGTGTTGTAATTTTCTTCGTTCTCATTAAATAATTGAAATCTTTTTGTTTTACGTAGTTTCCGTCTTGGTTTTGCCAAAAACTATGTGTTATACTAGGTACTATCTTGTTTTTTATTTATTTACTGTGCATATATTATAATTAAGTCAGTTTTAACAAAGTAACTTAAAATTTGTGCAAAATGCCTATTTTATGTATGTTTGGGGGTAAAATGTATACACTCACGTTTCAATGTTGTGATTAGCTTAATATTTTTCGGCCTAATTCATAATCATATCCATGACCCATCATCAGGCGCAACGCGACACGGCTGCGTATAGACATGCACTGAGGCTCACGGTAGTTTTTTGTTTTAAGTATCTGTAAATTTGAACAAGTCACAGTAAAAAATACTCAAAATGGTCTGCTTAAATCTTTCATTGTTAAATAAAGATTCTTAAAACAAGGTAATGAATATTGGAAACTAGACATACCTTATATTTATATGAACGCGGGCATCGTGAGGTAATTAAATTCAAACGTGGCAAAGTCCTGCGTACATATAAATGTGAATGAGAATCACGAAACTTTAAAACATTACATATTACCTTGCTTGACTGGACACGGATGATAATTTTAAGGAGGCGCAACTTCGGTTCCAGGAAGAAGCTTCTGTAATAGCTATAAAAGACTAATATTCTGGTAATGGTTTTGTTTCCGTTCATTGGGAAAGTAAATACAAAAGATAAAGTTCTATTGTTTATTTATTTTAGATAACATTGTTTCTGGTTTGAAAAAATATTTTTATCGATATATTTGTCAACCTATTTCTTGAATATTATGATAATAGACAAGTACCTTATCATTATATAAATCAAATATAATACTGAGAAGATTGTAGTGCTTTATCGGCAGTTCAAGACATCAGTCGCAATGGAAACAAAGTTATAGTTTGTTGCACCTCCTGTAATGTAAGTAAATGTATGGAATATTTACAAAAAATCTTTGTGAGGATTTATAATTTTTATTGCTTATAACATTTACGCCTTTTAGAAATTTAAATAGTTTCAAACGTTATTTTAAAGGGTCAATATCAGATTTCGTCCCGCAATTTCTAATTTCTTTGGCGCAATTTTTTTCTTCAATATAAGCAATAAATGAAATGACATACCTTGTAAACGACTGAATTTCTTATGTAACTATGTTATTGTGCTGAAATTCAGTCGTTTACAAGGTATGTAATTTCATTAATTTCTTATATTGAAGAAAAAAATTGCGCCAAAGAAATTAGAAATTGCGGGACGAAATCTGATATTGACCCTAAAATACTTTTCTTCCAAATTTGTCGCCACATTTTGAGAAAAATTCTGAACGTGACGTGTTCTTTTATTTCAAATTCAAGTTCATTCAAGTAATAAGTACGTAAATAATGTAAGAAGTAGTAAAACTAATAAGTAATTATAATCCAACAATCCTACCAGAAAGTAACATGCAGTGCTCGAACTGTTGTGGTTCGGAATTGTGGGAAAGGCAACCACTGAAATTATTTTAAACAATAAACTACCGTGAGACACACTCATAATGGAAAATAAGGAAAACTCACGATTTAAATCGACTTTACTTCGACATGTTTCGGGCTAGTCTGTAGCCCTTCATCCAGAAACCACAGAGACTGCTGCCAAACGCACACTGCGTGTCACTGCCCTCTTCTCACCATTGGGGTGAGGGTGAGGCCAAACGTGCATAATTTTGTGAGTAGCAGAATTTCACCCGCAAAAATTCTGCTGCATTCGGTTTCATACAAAAATGTAGTCGGTCCCACACGTCGACGCAAAATGAGTTCAGAAATTCAGTAGAACGTAAAATAAGTGACCGAAAATTACGCTCGTTTGGCTTCAGCCTTGCTCGTGTTTGAAGAAGTGATCCGTAATTCTATTACGTTGTAATTACTATCAAGTAGCATTATAATGCCCGTCTAGTATTGCGGATATCTACGGACAATTAAGTTCCCTTATGCCGTCAAGTGAACCACTTGCTTGTTATTCATCTTTTTAGTGAACTACTTAAGCATTGTGAATCAAACTTTGTATCTAATATCATAACTAAGTATAAGCTTTTAGTAATAAATGAAAAAAAAACTAATCAAGTCGAGTTGCAAAAATCACTCGCTCAATAATAATTGTATTTACTTCCAGATTTACACACCAATAAGCAGCACAGCATCTGTCAGCTGCTCATTAAAAACTATGGCAGATCACGATAATAGATTGGGATCTCTGGGAAGCGTCAAACATGTTGAAAAGCTTCATAGTTACTACAAAATTAGATATACCTCCAAACTCCAGGGCAGGATATATTTTTTCAGCAATAATACTTTCAGATATTATGTATCTCTTAGAGATTTTGTTGACTTTCCCACTCCTTATAACAAAGGTGACTTAGCTAAAATTGTCACCAAATCCGTGGAAGACTACGACACAGTCCCATTTGATATATCCGTTCTAGAAGAAAACGAATATTCCTTTATTATTGATGCAGAACATATACAGATCCACTTGCATAAACAACAAGGCACGATTTCTGTAAAGGATAAACGGACCAACAAAGAAGCATTACGACAGGCAGGTCCGATAGTTATAGGAGAGGATGATTGTACCGAGACGTTAGTACAACATGACGAGGAACATTACTACGGCGGCGGAATGCAAAATGGCAGATTCACTCATAAAGGTAGAAAAATACATATCGTAAATACAAATAAATGGGAAGATGGTGATGTCTCATCACCTAATCCGTTTTATTGGTCTTCATTTGGCTATGGTGTCCTTAGAAATAGCTGGACAAAAGGTCATTACGATTTTGGTACTAAAAATCTAGACATAGTGGAAACGATGCACGAAGTTGATTTGTTTGATACATTTTACTTCATCGGGTCTGAACCTAAGGAAATTTTTTTGGCCTATTACAACGTAACAGGTCGGCCAATATTGCTTCCTGAATATGCATTTTACGAAGCACATTTGAACCAATTCAATCGCGATTACTGGGTCAAAGTCAATGCTGACACGACAGGCGCTATTTTGTTTGAGGATGGAAAGTATTATAAAAAAGGGGAAAAAGGGGACACGAGTGGAGTTTTAGAATCATTGAACGGAGAAAATAATAATTACCAGTTCTCCGCGAGAGCGATGATAGACAGGTACAAAAACCATGACATGCCGCTGGGCTGGATCCTTCCTAACGATGGTTACGGTGCAGGGTATGGGCAAACTGACTCGCTGGAGGGTGACATACAAAACCTAAAGGAATTCGCCGACTATGCAAGAGAGCATGGTGTGGAAGTTGGTCTTTGGACCGAATCTAACTTGGAACCAAAAAATCCAGACCATCCTAAAAAGGGAGAAAGAGATTTAAGCCAAGAGGTTGGTAAGGCCGGTGTAGTGGCACTCAAATGTGATGTAGCATGGGTCGGAAGCGGCTATTCGTACGGCTTAAATGCTGTTAAAACTGCTACCGACATATTTGATAAATCAACGAAGACTCGGACTAGACCACTCATTATAATGGTTGATGGGTGGGCGGCGACTCAAAGATATGCCGGTATTTGGAGTGGGGATCAAAGCGGTGGAAAATGGGAATATATTCGATTTCATGTGCCCACTTATATTGGAGCAAGCCTCTCAGGTCAACCTGTTGTGGGATCCGACATGGACGGAATTTTTGCAGGGGGTGACAAAAAAGTAAACATTCGAGACTTCCAATGGAAAACTTTTACGCCGTTACAGTTAAATATGGACGGTTGGGGGTCGGTACGTAAAACTCCTTTTGATTTCGATGACGAAGCTAAACAATTGAATAGAGCGTACTTGAAATTAAAATCAATGCTGATGCCGTACAACAACTCAATAAATCACGAATGTATTCGTGGTTTACCAATGATAAGAGCCATGTTCCTTGAATTCAAAAACGATTTTTCTGCATACACGAATGATACTAAATATCAATATATGTGGGGACCAAATATTCTTGTTGCTCCAGTAATAACATCTAGTGATGTCAGGGACAAGATCTTCTTGCCAGATGAGGATCAAATTTGGATTGATTTCTTCACCGGAGAAATGTACAAAGGAGGTAAATTCTACAATAATTTTGAAGTACCTCTGTGGAAAATACCGGTCTTCATTAAAAATGGAGCTATTATACCAATGACCAATCCCAACAACAACCCCTCAGAAATACAAAGAGATATTAGAATCTTCAACCTTTATCCTTGTGGTGAGACACATTTTGCTGTTTACGAAGATGATGGTATGACTACTGATTATAAAAAAGGGGACTTTGCTAAGACAAAAGTGAAAATGTCTTTTAATGACTCGGACGGAGATTTATATATAAGTATTGGCAAAACTTTAGGCCATTACCAAGGCATGATATTAGAAAGAACTACACTTCTCAGAATAATGACTTCGATTGAATCGGTGTACGTAGAGCTTGTGGTTGAAGGCAGATATTTTCCTTTGACCGAAGTTAATTCCGATGAAGAATTCGATTTACAAGAAAATGTATACTACTTGAAAAAAGATTTTATTGTAAACCCGTTTCTCAAGCACATTCCCGAAGACAAGCTGAAACAAAAATTCTTGTTGGTGAAACTGAGGAAACTTGATGTAACTACGGAAAAACTACAGTTGAGAGTCGTTAAATTTGCAAATAAAAGAGAAACAATCGGAAGTCATTCCAAAATACCTTTCTCACTGCCAACGCCAAATAAATTTGTAGCTCTTGAAAATGAGGCCACACCAACGTCCGTGACACTTTCCTGGGACAAAGTATGCAAACCTCAATCTGTCACGTATGAAATTGAAAGAGACGGTGTTATATTCAGTAACCTTACTGGAACCAAAATTACCTTTGACGATTTCGAGCCTTCTAGTACTCACTCATTTAGGATTCGTGCCGTGTCTGGAGACGTATCGGAGTGGAGTGACACAATTGCAGCTAGTACAAAGGAGGACCCCCGCAAACATGCCATAAAAGGTGTGAAAGTATCTTGCAATTTACCCTGTGAGGAAGGTCAGGAAGTTTGCAAACTAACTGACGACCATGCTAACTCTTTGTGGCATACCTCCTGGGGCGAAACAGGCAAAGCTGACCCCGATAAAGGTCACTTTTTGAAATTAAATTTTGATCTGGGGCAAGTTCACGAAGTAGATAAAATGGAATACGTACCTCGTTCGGATGCTGGCAACGGTACCTTCTTATTTCTTCAGTACAAATATTCAAGTGATGGAAAAAACTGGTCTCCTTTGTCTGAAATAATTCGATGGAACCATGACGACTCTGTTAAAATTCTTGAAATGAAGGGAATTAAAATAAGACATCTGGAGTTGCTTGTTCTGGAAACTATTGGTAATTTCGGTTCAGGAAAAAGCATTCTGTTCTACAAAAAAGTGTAAAGTTATAACGGATTTTTTTTTATATTGTTAACTAGCAATATCTTTTATGGTCTTAATTCTGATACCCAAGGAAAAGAAATGACAAGAAAGAAACTATAGGTTCTTAAGTAACTTCTCTTCTTTTATCTTAACTTTTCTTTCAGTATAATAATATCATTTAAATATGTTAATTAATTATTATACCTTAATTATTGTTTAAGCTTCACGTTATAGGTTATAGTTTATTTCGCGTGAAAAACAATGATTCACCGACCCTTGACCAATAAGATAAGGACGTCGAAAATTTTAATTCCATCAATCATGGCAGCTAAACCAACCTAAACCGTGATGACAACCGTGTTCTTAATTCAAATGAACTGTAATGACGTTGACGGTGCGTAACAAAATCATGCCAAAGATTAATTGAAATAATAATAATTTCAAGTATCATGATCGTTTATGTCAACTTCATCTGTCTATTCTTGATACATCCCGTTTTTATGACTTTTCAATCCCAGATAGGTACCAAAATGACTTTGCCAGTGTTACCTGTTTTTTTGTAATTCTAAAATAGTGCTACTCCTCCACTATCGAAAGTTGACGATAAATCAAATTTATTATCGATTTCTATAGCTAGGTAAGTTATCCTACAAAAATCTAACAATCATTGAACTTTGATTATTGTAAAAATCATTATTTTTTTCCTTATAATATTAAACGGGCAACCCACTTGAATCCAGGATGCAAACATTGTCGATGGTCTAAAGAGCACCACACAACTAAACTGTGGTATCATTATTTATGAATTTGACATTTATTATATTTTTATTTTACATTTTATTTACATTTTGGGGTATTTTATTTACACTTACTTATCTCTGTATCGCAGGTAATTTATTGTATTATTACTGATATGAAATATTTTGGGAATACACTAAGGACTTTCTCACATAGAGCTACTCAAAAGTAACAGATTTTTTTAATACCTAACTACACACACATTCTCACGCCTGTATTCCCAAGAAGGGTAGGCAGAGCACATGTATCCAAAAATCCAGTGCCACGTTTAGCAATTTCAGGGTAACCAGATGGTCAAACGTGATATTGCAGTGACAGGTCGCTAGTCCATCGCCCACAATAGGTACACTGACCCTTTCCCAGATTACGACACCCACGGGAAGAAAGGGGAGGTGCTATTCTAACCCGGCACCACACGGAATACAATACTTACCTAATAACTGTTCCTCGCTCGCATACGAACCTCCTCATACGCGACACGCGACGAAATGAAACTCAGTTTGAACTTTGTCGCTAGAGGTGACGACTATTGCTAAATAAAAAAAATCACTATAAGATTGAATGATGAGTGACTATACCTACCTTATCGGTTTAGGTAGTTAAAACAATGTAAACAATCTTGACATGTCTTTTTGTTGAAATACACAGTCTAAAAATGAAAATCGTTACACTATACAATTTAATTATGAAAGTAAATGATTTTTTCATACCTAAATTGTAAAATGTAAAGATTTTGATTTAGAAAGTGTACGTTTAAATAAAAAGACACGTCAAGATTGTTTACCATCTTTTAAGTACCTAAAGGTCTCTAGTATAGTATAGTCGGTTCCCAGTCGCATCGTGTGCGCACTTTTATGTAAATGTATGGGCGATAAGACTCTAGCAACTCTTTACTAATTGTAGTTTGTTAACTAGTTCTTGTTGAGTATAGTTCCATGTGCGAAAGGTTTTAATATGACTTTGTAATCGCATTTATTCCTTATTAAACTGGTGTTTGTTATTAAGTTATTATTATTGCATTATTGGAAATAAAATCGTATTCATACCTATTCAAGAATGTTTTATTATTTTATCCCCCCTGCCTACCTAAGTGTGTCACCAACTCACCAACACGAATCAAATGTCTCACTCTAACCAGGCGTGTGTAAAAGGGACGGCTAGATACCTATTTTACAAACAAATACTAGCGGGCTTTAGCTCTTCAAGCACATAGTAGTAACGGCGTTGTCATTCTGTGCCTCCAATATAGAAATTACGCCATATCAGATTGCCAACTAAACAATCACCTTTTTATTTTCACTGTGCCATCTTTTGTAGACCTCGTAGCAACAAAACTACAAAAAAGGGGAAGAATGGATTTACGAACAAAAAGATTTGCCATTGAAATTGGTACAATTTTTGACCATAGGGTAACAGTAACACGGTCAGACATCAAGCATCCCATAGAAAAAAAACTAGCTTTTTGTGCCAACAAATTGTAATTAATTGTGCTTGCATAAAATAAATTATTGAGATTTAAACATTAGGCAAAATAATTAGCTCATCATAGCAACACTTAATTCTGAAGTTGAAGTTCATCCGCACTCCGCACAGCAATGATACTGCAGACGGCTGAGCCCGTATCAAACACACAACTTATAGAAAGATCTTCCAAAACGCAACTATACTCGTGGTCCGGGTACCGCACTCTCACATAATGTGATCTAGGATCTTCGGCAAGTAATGTGACAATGTTATTCTTGAAAGCTTGTGCTCTGTCTCCAATCAGTTCTACTAATCTTGCCAGGGCATCATCGGTGAACCTGACATCGTATGTTTGAGTTGGTGGGTTGGCTATCCAGGGAGCGACTCTGATGCCGTCATGACTTATATTGGTCAAGTGAGCGGACTGTGGAGGGGTGAACCTCTCTTGTCCATCAGGAGCTCCTCTTTCCGTGTCTGGTCGTCTAATGGGTGAACGGACGAATTGGCCGTCTGGCAAGTCAATGCTGGAAGGTGAATCTGGAGACGGGGAGATGGGTGTGGCATTTTGTTGGTTCTCCGGGGAAGGCATACCGTCTTCGATGGGTGACCGCGGGAGGGGACTCGTCGCCTCTATGCCCAGGTGCGGCAGGCGGGGGTTGTGGCTGAAAATATTGTTTCTTTTATTGCAACAAGTTCCTACAGCTTAGAAAAGAGGTGGGTAGGTTATTGTTATTGTAAAGTCCGTTCGCTTAGAAACGGTCGGTATACAGGGTGGCCCATCTAAAACGGTCAGTATGGGGAAGTCCGAAACTATACGAGATACGAAGATCTCTTCTTAGGAACCATGACATCGATTTTAATAAAAAGAAAAACTGCATTCATACATTTAAAAAAAAATGTGTACTCAGTCCGGGAATCGAACCCGGTTGTTTTGAAAAAAAAGTACTATTTCTATTTAGATATCGATTGTGTTGGTCTTAAGCAGTAAATGTGTGTGTGTGTGTGTGATTTCTAAAATTAATAAATTGCATTGTTTTACATGTTTTGATTTATTTTAGTAGGTGTTCGAAGTGACCACCGCCTTTCTCAATACCTACTACGTTTGTAACTGTGATCAATCTGAACACCTACTAAAATAAATAAAAGCATGTGAAAACAATGCATTTTATTCATTTTAGATATCATGTTTCCTGCACATATTTACTACTTAAGACCTACACAATCGAAATCTAAATAGAAATAGTTTTTTTTTTTTCAAAACAACCGGGTTAGATTTCCGGACTGGAGTACACATTTTTTTTTTAAATGTATGAATGCAGTTTTTCTTTTTATTAAAATCGATGTCATGGTTCCTAAGAAGAGATCTTCGTATCTCGTATAGTTTCGGACTTCCCCATACTGACCGTTTTAGATGGGCCACCCTGTATAAATACATACATGAATAGAAATAAAAATAATACACATTAATAAGGTCGCTAATACCAATTTTAGTTAAATATACGAGTCGGAGTTATCGGTCATCGTCATCACCATCTGTATTTATTACAAGAGATCCAGTATTACTTGCGCGTGTGTGCAGCAGGGGGCATCCTTTGACTAAAGGCGGTACGTGCCAAGGCGGCGCAATGCAAAGGCAACTGTTTTTAAGCGGATGGACTTTACCTAATAGTGCACTCGCAATTTTAAATAGACGAAATTATAATAATTCCAAGTTTTTATCCACTTTAAGCTCCAAATTAGTTCACAGCGGAACCTTTCACTAGGTTTCGCCGGCAGACCGTACTTCAACTGCGGAATGGACCTCCCTGGATCACTACATCCATAGATAGTTAACTTACCTGGGGTCAAACCCCTCATCAATCTGCAAGCCGGCAAGCGAGTCTGCCGCGTCGCTCGTGCCTTCGGTGGGCGGGCGCTCCACGGCCGCCATGGGGGCTTCGCCGAACGGCACAGGGTAGTCGTACTGCGGGATGTACGGCTTTATGTCCAGGACAGGCGTGCCGTTCACCATGTCCACACCCAGGAACGAGATTCTGTTGCCTGGAACAGATCAGATTCAGTCGTGTAATTTTTTTGTCAATACTTTTTGATGTCATTTGATTTTTATGATATTTTTTTTTACTATGATACACTAGCTGTTTTTATGCTATTGGGAGAAAAATGTGTCCCGGGTTATTACCCATCGTGTTACTATTACTAAAGAAAATATTAAAGAGCTTGTGATTCTGAGTCAAATTCCAGAAAATATCACAAAAGAGGTGGTGGCAATTTTTTTATAAAATGCTTTATTTATTGAAACAAAAATTTTGGTATGAAAAGACTATTTTACGTTACAGAGCCACGTTTAATTAAAGCTTCAAGCTTCTCTAATTTTAGCTAAATAAATTCAAAATACCAGTTGATTTTTGCACTCTTACTTGTATCTGTTATTTTTATTGGCATTCACAAGCTAAATGCTAAATTAATCCAAAGCCCGCGACGTCACTATCTTCGGTGAGGAATCTTTGATGTTCCCAATAAGTTATACCCAGTACCTTGGATGGCCTGTATCCTGACGAGCGACAGGCCGAGGGGGCAGGGCCAATACGCCGCGCCGCGCGCCGCCCAGCCGCGGGGGGACACTTGGACACGCGGTGTAGGAGTTATTGATAGTTGGATAGTTGGGTGTATACTATACAGTATACCCAACGTTTAAAGCTAGTAGTTCAGCTATTCGACGATAGTATCCGCCATTAGAAAGTCTGTGACCTGCAGGGGCTCTAAGAGTAACTAAACTATCGGCCGATGGAAAGTCTGTGGGGGCACTAAGAGCGTAACTGAACTATCAGCCGATAAAAAGTCTGTGGTCTGCGGAGTCCTAAGCTACTCCCAGCACCTTCGATGGCTTGTATTCTTGGGTGGGCCATAGTGTCCTCAACAAGCTACTCCCAGCACCCTTGACCTGTATTCGTGGGTGGAACAGTCTCCTCAATAACCTGTCCCCTTACCTTGGATGGCCTGTATCCGGACGAGCGACAGGCCGAGGGGGCAGGGCCGGTGCGGCGCGCGCGTGGCCAATACTCCGCGCCGCGCGCCGCCCAGCCGCGGGGGCGACACTTTGGCCGGCACGCTGTTGCCCTCCGTCGCGTGGAAGTGGAATATCACCCTGCAATTAATCAATGAAATCAGCCCATAGAGGACAGACCCACTGGAGCAGCGATTCTTAACCTTTTTGCCTGGCGACTCAAAATTCAAAAATATTAGAAGCCCGCGACCCAATTAAACCTTCAAAACAAATGAAATACAGTGATTGCGGTTTGTTTTTCAAAAAGTCCCGCGGGTCCTGCGACCCATCTCGATATGACCCGCGATCCAAATTTGGGTTGCGACCCGAGGTTAAGAATGAATGCACTAGAGAAACAATGTTGGCCATCCAGGCCCGCAAAAAGTTAGTGGTTTGTAACTAACGTCATCGTCACTGTCACGAAAACTGTAGAGCCAATAACCGTAGAGAAAAAAGGCATTAGCGTTACGCGCGATCTTAGGCCGGCCAATAATAAGAGCACAGCGATCGCCTCGATGGTTTGGCGGAATTGTCTCCGAACAACATTATATTTTTTCATACCTAAATTGTAAAATGTAAAGTTTTCGATTTATAAAGTGTACGTTTAAATAAAAAGACACGTCAAGATTGTTTACATTGTTTTAACTACCTAAACCGATAAGGTATAATTATTCGTCGTCGTCCCTCGTGCAGAAGATTGCCTTAGCCAATTTAGGCAATGCTGCTGGGGTTATGGGATCTTTTGGGCCGGGTACGGCGCGGACTGGAGGATTGTAGTGTGTAGGTTTGTACTTTTATTTTTAATTTTTTTGTTTTGGTTTGTTAGTATTAGTTTTATTATTTTTGGTTTTTATAATTTAAATTATTTTTTATTTTTAACCGACTTCAAAAAGGAGGAGGTTCTCAATTCGACCTAATTTTTTTTTTTTTTTTTTTTTTTTTTTTTT
>BHDV01043340.1:55405-67265 GCA_005406045.1 Adoxophyes honmai | reverse complement strand
GGGGGGGGTGCCACCTACAATATCCGCCCCGGGTGTCACCCATGCTAGCTACGCCACTGGTCTAAAGAACAGTTTACTTACAAAGTCACTTTTATTCTTTTAAAACATGCTTAATGGGATGGATACTAATAATTCCAGACAGACTGAGCAAATTTCTTAATTTGCATACATCCATACAATCACTCCTATGTTCCTAAATGGAGTAGGCAAAGCACACGAAACGTGACATAGGCAAAACCATGATTATGACTACTTCACGCTTTGGTAGCATAATTTTAAGTTTGAAAACAGATGTAGTATAATAGTGACAGGTTGCTAGCCTAACGCCTAAACTGCAGGAGTTCCCAAATCTTAAGGGGGGCGCGACACGTTTATATTTTCTATAAATGTTGTTTAAATAATGCTAGTTCTATTGTAGAACCTACAATGTAAACACTGAAAAATATGAGGGGGGGGCATGAAAATATTATTTGTGATCCGGGGAGGCTTGACGAAAAAAAGATTGGGAACCCCTGGCGTAAAGCATCCCTACATCTACTTCCTTTACCGCAAATTAGGTTAAGGATGTAGGTTTAGGGAACTAGCTTAATAATTTTGGTTATTGTAGACAATATAATAGCAAAGGTCCCTGGAATCTAACTTAGCAAACTGTTAAGTGGTGGGGTATTTTTAATAGTCTTAATTTGTGTTTGAGCCTTTATTAACCACATTCCCCTTGTCAACAGTTGTGCAGCAGCGTTAATGGCAATGGTGTCGGACGTGAAGCTGAACGGCGCGGAGCCCGAGGCGCCGGCGGAGCTGCCGCCCGCGCTGGCGGAGCGGCCCGCGGGCCTGCCGCCCGGCAAGTACTCGCTGGTCGGCTGGGACATGGACACCACGGGACGGAGGCTCATCGATGAGGTATGATGTTCTTATCCGCACACTAAATAGTTACTTACCATAGGTACCTACATACTTATTAATGCAACATGTAACAAACTAAAAAATCTCCCAATAGAGAGATCTCTATCCACATATATGTTATACCTTGGGACCAAAGTCCACAGAAAGAAAGTTGAAAGTTGTATTTATGCAATCAATCATCGAATCTATTGTCAGATTTCAAAATTGAGTTACAGGATTTCACATGACATGAATAAACATAATAATGAGTTTAATACGCAAGTTAAATAAAAGCTTGTTAAACTAAATTGATATAATTAAACAAAAAACTAAAAACACTTATGCTGGCAGCATACCTGCTTCGGATGGCAAGGCTTTTTGTATAGAAGTGACTTATCAAGTTTTCGAGAGAAGCCAAACACATTGCACACTTACTATTTGGACAATGTCCTAAAAATAATAGATCACATTACGAAAACTATAGACTAACTTAAGGATACCGAGATATCTAAACGCTTGCGCGATTCAGGGGTGCATAGGATTCTACCGTCGTATGGGAAAAAGTGCATCTGCACTTTAAGCCAGAAAATAAGGTAGAATAATACAATCATGAAAGTAGAACTCTTATGTACTGCAAAGGGAAACAGGCGCACTTACGAGTTTCTTTTTGGAGCGACAAAGCAATTGCGCTGCTTATCTGTATGACAGCAGATGTATTATGATTTACTACGTTCAGCTGGCTTAGCAATGCAAGACGCGAGGAGAGATGCGCGCGCGACGGACTACCTGTCACAGTCTAACTAGACATACTAAACTAACTAACTAACTAGAGACATTATAAAATTACAGATAGACTATACTATGCGTGTCTACCGTCTATCTATGACCATTTTGGAATAATGGGGGACTCCCCACCCTTCGTCTTTTTTAAGGGGAGTCCCCTCGTTTGTCAGTTCCATATTTTAATCTCGGCTGGTAGTATCGCGCAGTGGCAGATAAACTTGGCGGAGTTGCAGGAAATTAATGATTAATGGTTTTTTTTATCCCATTTTAAAGCGCATTTTGTTTACCTAAGACTTTAAAATAATGAGTCATAATAAAATCAAGGGGAAAAGTCAGTGTGCATGTAAATGAGCATTAAACTCTAAGTGGACGAGTATGATTTGCACTTTTCCTCTTTTTCGTTTATCAGTCATTTAATATTATATTGATAACCAGGTCCACACTGATCGAGCCGCGTCGCTAGGCAGCCATTTTCAGTCCGACTTTGAGTCTTATGTTATTACAAATTGGGTGCTGTATTATTCCTACTCAAAATTTCTCTATGGTACCTAGTAAGGATGTTCAGTATTATACCTCTAACTTAAAACGTAAAAAATATGCCAGAAGTGGCTACTGATTGGTTTTGTCTATGTAGCTTTTCTTGTACTCTGCCTACTGTATTGGAAATACGCGCGTGACGTATCTGTTATTTTATTGGCACTCTGAAATAGCTATAATAGCTTCAGAAGACTTGGCGTTTAAGTCAATAGCAACTGATTATAATTCAGCTTGAAGCAATAATTATAATGATACATATTTTGGTGATTCAAGCATGACTGCAGATAAGGAATGTTTTTGATAAGGTCGCCGACTGATTGGAAGCGTAAGTAATCAATTACACTCTTCCGTACAGCGCTGGAACAATGCCCATTATTGTTATCCCATATTACATGTTTGAACAATTTATTGATAAGAAAACTTAGAAATACGTGTCTGTGTCAAATGGTAATGTGTAAGTGTAAGTAATAACTTGCCGGCTTAGCACAACTAAGCGCTAGGCTATATCTGTCACTGTCTAATTGGAGACGTCAGAAAGGGACATAAACAGTCTCGCGGGCGTGTTGCTTACTAAGCGTACCGAAGAGGTAGTTGGTAATTGCTATACATACATTTGTACGGTCAAGGACTTTAATTCATGAGCCACCATAGAACCTTTTCAAAGAAAAACCACTACGATTTCCCTTGATAATTAATAGGATGTCAGACCCAAACGGGGTGGGCAGAGCACACGAAACGTTACATAGACAAAACCATGACTATTCCACGCTTCGTGGCCACTTCTAGCATTTTTCTAGGTTTTAAGTTTGCATGTATAATAGTGACAGGTTGCTAGCCTCTCGCCAGTCGCCTCTTACGACATCCATGGACGAAATAGAGATGTGTTGTTCTAACGCGACAACACACTGTATGACACAAGGTGACACTTAGAGTGCGTTCCACTCCACTTGGAGCCCACAACGCCCTCGCACACGACCGCAGAATTTACCATTCCACTTGGGAAAAAACGAACGCCGCGGGCGATGTGGGTGAAAGTTACAAGTGGAACGCAAAACTTGAGCGCTGTGTGCTTCCAAGGCGGCATAGAGAAATGTGACGTCGAATGATTCGCTCGCAACGACCACGGGCGCCAGGCGGAACGCTGAAGAGGGCGATACAATCGTTGTGGGCTTTTAATGGAACGCACTCTTATTGTTGCAGATCTGCCAGATCGCGGCGTACACGCCGGCGCAGTCGTACTCGCAGTACATAATGCCGTACGGGGACCTGAACCCGGGCGCGCGCCGGCGCCACAACGTGCGCGTGGTGACCGTCGGCCGCTACCGCATGCTCAAGGACACCAACACACACAAGGTATGTTGTCGCGCCAGGGTTTTATGTGGCAACCCTTTAACTGCGAGATGTTCGACGTCACAGACTAATTTCAGTGGATAGTTGACAAGAAAAAGTATAGATAGGATAGATTACCATATATATTGTACACTTATTTTTATCAAGAAATGATGAGGGTGTTCACTGCTCTGAAGTTTCGAGTGGTGTCACTATGTGGTGGATTTTTTACCATGGCTCATATCCTACTGATCCTACTAATATTATAAATGTGAAAGTTTGTGAGTATGTTTGGATGTTTAGATGTTTAGATGTTTGGATGTTTGGATGTTTGATACTCTTTAACGCAAAAACTACTGAATGGATTTTAATGAAACTTTACAGTAATGTAGCTTATACATCAGAATAGCACATAGGCTACAATTTATAAAGATATTGTTTGAATTTTCCAAAATATGACGGCATGTGGGCTGTGGCTAACAAGATCTCTTCTGTGTTACCCCGAATTTAACGCGAGCGTAGCCGCGGGCAAAAGCTAGCTTTTCCATAATGTAACTAACGGACTTATTAGAATGATGTATTTCTAACCCAGTACTCAAACCTAGCAACATTTCTTAACAGGGTTGCATAGAGATTAAAGGGTTTCAATCATGAGCGCAATTTCAACGAACTAGTTAGCATAAAAGTTGTTAAAAATGTGGCAGAAGCCGTACACGAAATCATCAATTTTCATACACGATCCTGGCAATATTTTTGTCGCTAAATATATTTTTTACGTCTCTACCAGATACTCAAAACTAAGTCTGAGATATCGGCGCTGACGGATTTCCTTGACTGGCTGGAGAAGGAAAAGGGCGATGGCAGCGTCATCCTAGTGTACCACGAGCCCCGCCGCCTCAGCCCCACCATGCTCTTAGAAGCGCTTACCAGGTCAGTGCCTTGCATAGAGGAAGAGCCCACTACGGAGACAATGCTGGCCACCCAGTCCCGCAAAGCATTATGGTTTGTCACTTACTGTCACTGAAACTGTACAGAGCCAATAACCACAGAGGAAAAAGGCCATTAGCGTTACGCGCGATCTTGGACCGGCCAATAAGAGCACAGCGATCGCCGCGATGGTTTGGCGGAATTGTCTTCGAACAATCAAAATTATATTGTCTCTCTAGTGGGATAACTACTCGCTGGTCCATTGCTACCCCAAAATTTTGTCCGAATCTAAAATTTAAACTCAAGTCGTAGTTTGAGGTCGTCAAGACTGCTTTAAGCTTCGGCTAAACCTGCGCGACCAAAGCGACTGCGAAGCGGGAGCGTCTGCAAAGCGAAACTAAGCGAAGGGAAACCTCCCGCGATGCGGTCGCGTAGGTATGCAAAGCGCCATAGGTGTATATGGGTAGCGTCCGTCGCGCGGTAGACGCTTCCGCTTCGCAGTCGCTTTGGTCGCGCAGGTTTGGCCGAAGCTTTATTGTTGCAAGATAGACGTAACGAAATAAGACTTTTTTAGATAGAAGGATCCGTTGTCTGTTTGTTACTCTTGTATTTCTGACGGTTGCACAGCGAAATTCGAGCTTTGACCCTCTGCCCGCTGCGTCGCACTGCGAGCGCGAGGGCAATAGTATTGCACGCATGCGACAGAGATAAATAGCAGCAGGAAACTCTAATTTCGGTGTGCTCCGCGACCGGACTTTAGTATTCGAGCTGTCATAAATGACATCTGCATTTCAGATAAAATGGTATTCCAATTTGTGTGTGGTCTTCTGGACTTTTGCCATCGTCCCATGCCTTCAATTTCCACACAACCTTAACAAGTGGTAATTCCGTAGGTACAAGCTCCTGGACCGCTTCAAGTCGATCGTGGCGGGCTTCGCGGACAGCTACGCGCTAGCGGCCGACAAGTGCAAAGCCACGGTCAAGTCCGTGTCGCTGCGAGTGCTGGCTCGCGTGCTGTTGGACGCCGACGCGCTGGCAGTGGACAGCGCGCTCGACCGGGCGGCCGCTGCCTATCGTATACTCCAACACTTGGCCCAAGGTGAGATACAGATGTAGGTGGACTTCCTAGCTTTTCTACCCCATCGGCCATCTACTCTTCGGGTGATGTGGCCTACTCGTTGCCACTTCAATTTGCTAAACTGGTGAGCTACATTGATGACTTTGTTCGTCCTCGGATCTCCTCATTTGATAAGCATCACATAGACACCCCAAGCAAAGCCCTCTCCGTTGCTCGCTGAGCGACTTAGAGCTTTGACACGAGGTCTTTCACAATCGACCACGTTTTGGTGAAGTTATCACTGGTAACATACATCGTGTATGCGAAGTTTTTTAAATAAAAGCGGGTGGGTGTACGCCAAAAGCTGAGAGTATTTTATAATTTGCATTGGGTTTAACGGCTGTCAAGTCCGACACTATCTATTTCACCCCATTGTTTACACATCGATTAAAGACTTTCGTCTCGAGGCATGTGAGGTGTTCTTCGGTCAGATCTCGTAAAGTTTGTATGTTTAATTGTTTTGTCTGTTGCAGGTGAACAACAAGAAGTGGGAGCGGGCGGCGAAGGAGTCGCGTCGGCCGACATGGTGGAAACGGCACGCGCCTGGGCGCGGCCCGTCGCCACTGAATTGGCTGCGCTTGCTAGCCTCAAGCAGCTGCTGGAGAGGTAAGGGACTGACACGACTGACACAGTTATAGCTGCTCGAGAGGTAAAGGACCGATTAGGCTAGATGACTAGAAAAAACTATTTAGTCCGTCAGATAGACTACGAAAAAATATTGTACCCATATTTTTTCTTTTATTTGACAGACGAAAAATGACGATAATACAGAGTCTAAAAGTTTCGCGTGACGTCACGTTCGATTACGATTTTTACTGAAACGTGACGTCACGAGCCCCCACTCAGGAAGTTTGATGCTCTGTACCTTTGTCGATGTTTCATTATTTGTTAAACTAAAAAACATGTGTCTCATTTTTTGCCATATTCTAACTTACGGACTAATTAGAATGATATATTTTTAACCCTGTCATCATCCCTATTATGGCGGCTCTACATTACTGCCGACAATTCACGGCACGAGGCAATACCGCCTACATTCTCGGGATGCTCAATGCCAGTGATCCCCAAAGTGGTACAAGGGCCCACGGGACACTTGACGAGTTGTCAAGTGGTTGTCGCATACGTAACCACTACGTAAGGTACCGACCGCTCGGTGCCAAACTGGCACCCGATCAGGCTTTGACGCACGTGCTCAAGTGCAAGCGTGAGGGTAATATTACTGCAAGCGTGCGACAGAAATAAATAGCAGCAGGTTAGCGCTAGCGCTCGAATTTCGCTATACTCCGCGACCGGAGTTGGTTAATGTGTCGTGTATCACTCCTTAGACAGAACACGTTCGCAAATCTCGCTGTGCTCTTCCACCGGCCTTTAGTAAATATCTTCGTTAACGTGTCGTGTCCCCCCATTAATGTGTCTTGTGTGTGTGTAGCAGCAAGTCAACGCTCTTATTTCGTTGTGCTCTGTATTCGGCCTTTAGTAAAACTGTTGTGTGTAACGTATGCGGACTGAAATTTGGACAAATTTCAATATTGTTTTAAATAAAAAAAAAACACATTTTTAAAAAAATAGTTATGTTTATATAATAAGGTATATGTTAATGCTTAATGTAAAAAAAGTTTACTCCTGTGCGAGATGCTTTACGGCAGTTCTGTAGTACTTTTTCCATCGCTGTCGAAAACACAGATGTGGGCATTTTTGTCAACTCCAATTTTATTTTTCGGATCAAACTCTGTACATTTTTGGGACGAAAATTATTGCAATATACTCGCCTCTTTAGATTTGCCCAAAAATCTTCAATAGGGCGAAGTTGTGGAACATTAGGTGGATTTGATGTCTTCGGTACGTATGGGATGTTTAACTCCGCCATTTTGCTAAGGGTTTTTTTTGGAATAATGGCTTGAGGCTAAGTCTGGCCAAAACACTACATTTTCTCCTCTATGACTCGTATTTATAAAATCTCGCACTAATGGCAAACAACGCTCTATGTAGCGATCGGCGTTCACAGCTAAACCTGATTCAAAGAATACAGGCTTAGACATTCCGCGTCGACTAATGGCAAGCCATAGCAAAACTTTTTTAGGAAATTTTGTATGTTCAATATATTTTACGTTTTCATCGGTTGGTCCATTGGTGTTCTCAAAATAGTAATTGCCTTGCCACTCGTTTCCATCTAACGTGAAATATGACTCGTCATCCATAACGCAAGTGACATTATTTTTAGCGTAAAATATTTCTTTGACCAATTTACGCAGCCGTACTTTCTGAGTGATTTCTTGGTTTTCAGAGACGGTGGGCTTAACTTTTCTACACCGCTTATCGATGCCCATGTCTTTCAGATATTTTTTAACAGTTTTGCCGTCACACTTGAATTTCCTTCCGAGCTCTCTGTAGGATTTTGCGACACGGCCGGCCGTAATTTTCTTTAATCGAGCTCTCTCAGAAGACTTGCTCAAGCTGGAGTAGTTTCCAGAACCAGGTTTTCTGGCAGTGGTTTTCTTCAAGCCAAAGGACGCCAATATATTGTAAATGGTGCTTCGACTCTCACCCATTTGCACAAAATGTTCCACCACCTTCGATTTCGGCCATAGGGGATGTGTATTGTAGAAATTACATACAATTTGACGACGGCGTTCTTGTTGATTTACCATAATTACAAAATCAAACACCCAATCTTCATGAAACTTTCCAAACTGATTGACAGATATATTGACTTTACATTGACAAACACACATTTTTATTTAAACTTTTGTTTTATGTATTTTATATATACAAACTTTGTCCAAATTTCAGTCCGCATACGTTATTCCAGGCAAAACACGTTCCGACCGGTGTTCGCGCCCCTGCTCCGCTCGGCGCGGCCGGAGCGCAAGCGCGTGACGCAGCTGCGGCGGCTGCTGGCCGACGCCGGCCTGCTGTACGACCAGCTGCAGGCCGCCTGGACCGACCACAAGCTAGAAGGTATACCCAGACTCAAGTAGACAGACATGCTCAAACTTGGGGAAAGTTCTCGAAACTTCCAAGAGTTTTTCATAGGAAATCCTCACGTTCACCTTCTCGCTGATATTCTAAGCAAGACCCCACACGGGTAAAGGATAGACTTCCCAGATGCTGAATTTTGGGAGAATGCTTGAAAGTTCCCAGAGTTTTCCTCAGGAGAAGCGTGCATCCATCGAGAGTAGCCACAGGGCTTGGTTGTCTAATGCTTTAATGTTTAGACACCACACGGAAACTTGGAAAAATTCTGTGAAAGATTAAGTCAGGGCTGTCCTAACTAGATGGAACCCAGGGCCTGCTCTAGAACCGGCTGCTGGCCGCCTGGTCTGATCACAAACTAGAAGGTAACTCCCACACTTGGAGTAACGTAGGAAAGTTCTAGAAAGTTTTAAGAATATTTCACAGGAAAGGCTTGGATCAGAGTCGCTTGGTCAGTGTCAGCTTGGTTGTTAGCAATTCTGTGATGGATTAAGTCAGGGCTGTCCAAACTAGATGGAACCCGATATGAGAAACTGCAATTTTGGAAGTTACCTTTGTCAGATTCAGTACTCTTCTTGCATGTGCTTTATTGGTCCTCTTACGTTGGCAGGGCTGGAGAAGCAGATGGCAGCTCTGTCGGTCTCCGCTAAGGAGGAGGACATCAAGGAGCTGATCGAGATCTTCGACTGCCACTTCGACCCCGCCAAGGAGCCCAAGGGACCCAAACCGCGCACACCTCGCACCAACCGAGTCAGGGTATGTAGCCTACTTACATATAGTACCAGAAATTAGTGTCCGACCGAAGCTTCGGCTTCGGCTTCGGCTTCGGCCACCTTCGGCCAAAAAAACCACCTTCGGCCAAACCTTCGGCTTCGGCCAAAATTTGGCCGAAGCTTTGGCCGAAGCCGAAGGTTTGCAAATCGTGGTTTGAAATTGAACAAACGATGCCAGAGCGAGACGGATAGTGCGCAGCGCTTAACAGGGCAACATTTCACCGGCCCGATCGCATTACTTGCAGTTCATTATATAAATTACTGACAACACATAACATAACAACTTGATTTAGGAACGAAAACTGCGCATAATTTCATGCCGTTTTTTTTTACTATTAGTAAATTCTCGTATTTCTTAGGGTCAACATGGGGTCAACACACCTTCGGCTTCGGCTTCGGCTTCGGCCGAAGGTTTTGATGAAAGCCGATTAATCGGCTTCGGCTTCGGCTTCGGCCAAAATTGTACCTTCGGTCGGACACTACCAGAAATATACGATATTTGGAGTAGTGGGGTTATAGTTACCGGCTTAAAGCTTAGCTAGATTTTTGTAGCGGGTATAAGCGATGTCCGAATTCACTCCCACTACAAAAAATCTTGCCAAGTTTAACCTATCGTCTGCGTTTGATAAGGATCAGTATCATACGACCTTTTTGAATTTTTGCGAGTCAGGATCCTTATCAAACGCAGACGACAGGTTAATGTCGAGGACTGAAGTCCGCGCATCGCTTTACCGCTACTCAAAACCTTGCCACATTAAGGATTGATAAGTTTAGGTATGCTTTCGGCGAGAGTACTGTCCTGTCCTGTCACTATTGTACCTATTAACTTAAAACTTAAAAATATGCTAAAAGAGAAAACTTGAAATAGTCATGGTTTTGATTATGTAAGGTTTCTCGTGGAATGCTGGCGTTATGCATGTATGTGACAGAGTTATATCGTCGTATCCTACGAATAGGGGCGTAATTACCATTAATGCCTTTTTCCTCTTCTTTGATAATCGAATTCTGTATTTTTTTCCACATCTACTAGTCTTAAAAATATAATAAAGTCATTTCGAAATGTTATTCAAGTTTTTCGAATGAGCCACAATTGCAATAGCTCTATTTCTTCCATCGAATAACGCCACTATAGCCGTAAGAAGCTGTTTTCGCGGAGAAGTAAAGCGCGGGGTGTCTAAACCGCCGGCCTAGGACGGTGTCGTTATAACCTTTGCGCCCCTATTCCACGGAGATAACGTGTTTACTACACCATTTTTTAGGGCATTAACTATACTATAGACCGATAGGTACTTAAAAGATGGTAAACAATCATGACGTGTCTTTTTATTTAAACATACACTTTATAAATCAAAATCTTTACATTTTACAATTTAGGTATGAAAAAATCATTTACTTTCATAATTGAATTGTATATTGTAACGATTTTCATTTTTAGACTGTGTATTTCAATAAAAAGACATGTCAAGATTGTTTACTATCTTTTAAGTACCTATCGGTCTAGTATAGCTTACGCCTTTTTTCCTCGTGAAAAAAAAAGTTTTTTTTAAAACTATCGTGGTAAAAAGAATTAAGTGACATATTTTACATAAATTACGTAAAAAATAAAAAAACATTTAACCATAAAAATTGTAGGGTATCAAGTATTCTTACTTTTTAATTTTAGATTACTAGGTTTTACGCTGATTTTTTTAAACAGTTTAAAGCGTCTCCTGTAAAATCAACTTTTTGTAGTTACGCCCCTTTTCGTAGGATACGACGATATAGATGCCAGAGATTATACATAGGCTACTTTCCAAATAAATTGGTCTCGGCCGAGATACCCACAGTGAAATGTACATAAAACGGAGTCGCAGCCAATATCAGCTTACAGTTTTTAATTTTTTTTGTTGATATTGCAGGCAACGTCAACGGGGGAGGCGGGGGAGACGTGCGAGGCCGAGGGCAGCACCAGCGAGTCGCAACACAGCTCGCCGCATAACTCGCCCACGAAGACCAATGGTTAGTCTCCGACAAGTTGACACAATGACATGGTTGGTGATTATTATTCGAGTGTTTCAATCTGCTGCAGATTTTTGATGTCATTTTTGATTAGTGGTTAGAGCTCCTGTTTCCTTAGTAGATAACTAAACAACCGTTTCAGAATATTCCTCCATTATTGCAGAAAAATTGCCAGATGAATGAGACGGTTGAAACGCTTGAATAAAACCCGGTTATGTGCCATCTATAGACATTTTATACAAAGACGTTAACTTTCTGTCTTCTGTACTGTTACTAGTGAGCTAAGCTGTACGTACAAACTAGGGATGCATCCGATACTGAAACCGTTATATCGGCGATACTTCCGATTTTCCGATATATCGATAACAATATTTTTTACAGTGATACCGATAAGACTACACTTTTACAATTTCACAAGTTTATCCTCCTGATACCCCGCGTCCTATATGTAGTACATAAAACCGGCCAAGTGCGAGTCGGACTCACGCACTGAGGGTTCCGTAAACGATACGTAAGTAAACGATACCGTGATGTAGCTTAC
>BHDV01043340.1:31933-42102 GCA_005406045.1 Adoxophyes honmai | reverse complement strand
ACGGTTCGAGGGCCCCCTGAGCTTGAGGGCCCCGGGGCACTGCCCTCGCCTAGCCCCTGGGTAGCTACGCCACTGCCTGTAAAGAGTTAACAAATTACTATCGAACCAACTGATTCCTCACCCATTGCAGAACTTTGTCGCAATAAACGTTATTGAGATTTCGCCTCTCGAGCAATGCAGTGTCACTATGACGTTTAATGTGAATAAGTTCTATAATGGGTCAGGAATCAATTGGTTCGATGGTACATAGGTACCTACCAATATTTTTACAGTCAATACTACTTAACTATTAGAGCATATTTTAATATAAAACATAGGGTTTATGATGGTTTTTAGGAGAAAATTAATGTAACAACTTCGTTATGCATAACAACCTGTTAACGTGATAATTCATATTCACCGATTATAACCTGCTTAAATATCTTCTAGAATGTCTTTACAAGCATTTGACCGGTCACTTCCTGTTGATGAATAATACTTGAATGTGAGTGTCAAATTGCTAACTTTCCTGCTGACCTGAACAAAATGAAATATAAGACAATTAACAACCGTTTACTTGTCAGAAAGTGTTAAACGCACAACATCCTGATGTTTAATAATGCAAGTTGATAATTTTTAAACATAATTTTTATTTGATTTGTTTTGTTTGGTAAGTAAGCGAAAATAAAAAAAACCTGTAGGTTTTATTAATTTCTTTTATAGGATTATCATTATGATGTGAGGAACCATATCTTAAAATATTGGTGGCTAATCCTTATCCTTACTAATATTATAAATCGGAAAGCGAGTTTGTTTGTTTGTTCCGCTTTCACGCTGTAATTACTGAAGCGATTGCTTTGAAATTTTGCAGACTTAAAGTTAGTAGTCCGGATTAAATAATAGGATACTTTTTATCCTGGAAAAATTTTATATTCCCGAGGGAAAACAAAAATATAGTTTGCTTGATGGATGGGTTGGAGATGGCGCTGTGTGTCATTTAAAACACGGTAAAATATTGCAAACGAATATGAACATGTAAATTTGTTGTGCTTTATACCGCAATATAACCGAATTCCACGCTGGCGAAGACGCGGTCGGAAAGCTAGTCTAACATAAGCCAAACCAATATTGAAGACTGATCTGGAATAACACATTTTAACCTTCAACGCTCACGTTTCTATGTTATTAATATTACCTTGGCAACCACAATGGCCACTGAAATTCCAATTTATGGTAATCAAACCATACAAGTCAAATCCGACCCGTTTCCAATAATAAGAGGGGCTTCAGATTTTATGTGAATACTTATCGGTAGATAGGTATAGCCAGTAAAAGTAGCAAAATAGCTTGTATCATAAACAATCTTTTAGCAAGAAACTTTCTAATGCAAGTTGTTAGAATAAAAAACAAATGAATTCATCATGTGGTTAGATATAAATTCCCTTACTGATATTGCTGCTGCATACCAGGAAATTTGAGATCAATCATAAATCCAGAATTTTCCTTATATTTCCAATTTCCAACAATATGATAATAACAACTATGATGATTAGCTTTGAACATTGAACATCCACTTGTGGTTAAATCTGTGAAAACAATTGTGTGAAATCATGTAATGTCTCATTTACATTAAAAATTATTCGTAATTGTGGTATTGAAAAATTAGTCATTTGTAATAAGACTCCATCACTGATCAGTTGGAGGCTTAAAAATGTTCTTAACAGTAGCATATTTAAGATTCAAGAGCGACTATTGGAACGTTTCAAACATGTCATCCATCTGGTCACATTTTATACAAAATGGCTGCTTGTTTTGATTTTGATGTCATATTCGATAGTTTGTTAGACTTCCCCTATTTAATAATTTTGTACGTACTTGCCTACAAACACGCCAATCTTTCCAAATAGGGCTGGCACAGCTTAAGAAATGTGAGACAGACAAATCCATGACTATTTCACGTTACGTAGTGTATATATCTTTTCCATCTGTTTTTAAAACCTAAAACTACATACATATCCTCACGCCTGTGTTCCCAAGAGGGGTAGGCAGAGCACATGAATTCAAAAATCCAGTGCCACGTTTAGCAAATTCTGGGTAACCAGATGGTTAAACGTGACATTGCAGTGACAGGTTGCTAGCCCATCGCCCACAATACACTTACCCTTTCCCTGAGTCGACTCTTACGACACCCACGGGAAGAAAGGGGGAGGTGCTATTCTAACCCGACACCACACGGGTACCTAACCCGACACCACACGGGTAATTACACACGGGTAACCTAAAACTACATATATTAAAACTGACTGCGAAGCGTGAAATTGTGAAAATATAGGTGTATTGTATGGTGGATGCGGATCCCTTGTTGTAACATGCCGACCGTGTGGTGTTTCGAATTAAAATAACACCTCAATTTCTCCCGTGGATGTCGTAAGATGCTACTAAAGAAATAGGTTTTAAGCGTTAAGGTTAAGGTTTAGAACTTCTCGCAAAACTTATTAATGTACCTATAGTCTCTTTTAAAAACTTCATACAGACCACCACAATATGGATGATGACAGGGTTAAAAATATATCATTCTAATTAGTCCGTAAGTTAGATTACGGAAAAAAATGAGACGCATATTTTTTACTTTATCAAATAATTAAAAACATCGACAAAGGTACAGATCATCAAACTTCCTGAGTGGGGGCTCGTGATGTCACGTTTGAGTAAAAATTGTATTCAAACGTGACGTCGCTCGAAACTTTTAGGTTCTATATTATCGTCATTTTTCGTCTGTCAAGTAAAAGAAAAAATATGGGTACAATATTTTTTCGTAGCCTATCTGACGGACGAAATAGTTTTTTCTAGTCATATCATGCTATAAACAGTATTTTTTATACTTTATTTTTGTTCAACAGTAAAAACTAACTTTTCTACGTGTCGTTTCGTATGCTCTGCCTACCCCATTTGTATGTATGTGACCTTTGCAGACATGACGAGCAAGATGAACGCGAGCGCAGTGAACGTGTCGATAACGGCGGCGGCGGCGCCGGAGTCGCCAAGGGACGCGCGCGAGTCCGAGTCCGAGGACGACGAGAACGACCCGCCGCTGCCGCCCGGGGACAGGGTCAGTAGGATTAGATTAGATTGGATTGGATTCGATTGGATTGGATTGGATTAGATTAGGCACCTTACAAACTGCGACTTTAAGCAGCGATGCAATCGCGCATTTTTGAAACGTGCGACAGCATCGCGACTGTATCGATGCTTAAAGTAGCGCAAGTGTATTAAAGGTGGACCATTTGCGGTTGCATCGCTGCTAAAAGTAGCAGTGTGTAAGGTGCCGTAGATTTGGTACTCACATATCTAATTTACATGTCAGATATAAGTAATTCAGACGCAAGTTACAATATATTTTCGATATATGTAAGGTTCAAATCTAATTTAGCTCGACATGTTTCGGGCTAATCTGTAGCCCTTCACTTAAAAGCAGCAGCCGCCGCGGCTGCGTAAGATTGCTGCATCTAGAATGCCTTTTTGACGGTTGATGTAGAATGACGTTTTACTATTTACCGGAAGATAGCAAAATCCTTAATTTTTCTAGGAAATTGTAAATTTTCGCAGGATTCTAAACGAGAGACAAATTGTATTTTATTTCGTATTTTCGTAAAATTACCATATGCGGTTAGGTTAGGTTAGATTAGATTAAATTTTGCCAAAATGTAGGCGTAATTTTTTTTCATCTCTCGTTAGAATCTATCGTACAGTATTTACGGATTTTGTTACCTTGTGACAGCGCTACAGTGCGAATGTTTCCGTGCGCAGGAGCTTTCAAGCGCTGAGATCTGGGAGCGCGAACGCTTGGTACGCGCGTTACGGGAGAAGCTGCGAGCGGAGGAGACGAGACTCGTGCTGCTGCGGAAGATACGGCAGTCGCAGCACGCGCCCGCCAAGGTCAGTGCCCTCCTCAGGGGTTATTGTACGACGATGTAGGCTTCAGACTAAAGCTGTCTGTCCACTGGAGCGGAGCGATGAGCGGGCTAAAAATCCACCAACAGAGATTTTTCTCGCTCTGCGCTCCGCTGCTTCGTTCTGCTCCAGTGGACAGGCAGCCTTAAAAATGGTTGCCGTTCTTCCAAGTCTACTTCATTATGGGTGTCCCTAGAAATAGTGTCAAGCGAAAATAATTCCAAGATAATCCTCCCCTGGGTATCCGAATCGACCCCATGGGTGTGTTTATGTGTTTTTGTATTCTTTTGTGACTGTGTTGATTTTGTGTCTGCAAGGCACACTATTCACCAATTTGGAAAAAAATCAAGCATGTATCTCAACAATTCATGCCTTCGTCCGTGGTCAATAATAATGTCTTCTAGGTCAAGGTATCACAAAAATACGAAAAAATATAGATGTAAATAACCATTCCAGGAAATTAATGTCCGCTAAATGAAAATACATGAAACTTGAAGTGAAATTCAACGAATAGGATGTCGACATTAAAACCATTTTAGACATTTCGCTTGCCGCAAAGTTTTGGGGCGGGTAATAAAGTGTTTGCTTCTATTAAAGAACAGTTTTGACGTTTGTCTTATTCCTTAGGAGGGTGCGGCCACAGCGCTAGCGGGCAGCGGCTGCGTGGTCCCGCCCGGAGTTACCGTGACGCCCGCGCCGCCGCCCGCGCACCAGCATAAGGTGAGTCCCACCATACGATGTTATGCTACAGCGTACAGATGCAATCATTACTGGCTTGTATTTGTTATTGCAGTTTTTACACTCCCAAGGCGTAGTCCCAATCGAATTTGACTAATTTCATCAAGATTTATTTTCGCCTCTAGCCTCGTTCTGCCCAATGTGCTCAATAAAGAACACTTTATGTTTAGTGGTTCCTGTCCGAAGTTTTTTGTTTATACTTCAGGATTCTGCCCGATGTTCTCAAAAAATCACATATTCAAATTTGCCGCTTACTGACTAAAAGTTCCACATTTGGCGATTGTGATTTGCTCGTTTCTGATTGGTTGAAATATTGGCCAGTTAGCAATCAAGGCCTTTTGTTTAACTAGCTTGCATTCGCCTATCAGTGTCACGCCACGTGTTAAAGATGGCGAAACTTGAACATACAATTTTCAGTAAAAAATGTCTTGGGCAGAACCCATCAGAATGAATTGTGCTTAATTAAGAACATTGGGCAGAAACCAGATGTTCATTTAAAAAAGCTTGGGCAGAATGAGGCTAGAGAGCGTTTTCAAGTGCGTGAGCGCGAAGCTTTGCAAACATACCACGTCTATTAACCTGTGATCCATAATGTAAATCGGCATGTTTCTTGTATACAGCGCGCGGCTAGTACAGCCCCGGGCGCGGCGAGCGGCGGCTCCAACCGCCGCACTTCAAGCCTGCCGGGCGGAGCCACGCTCACGCCGGGGCCCTACCGGAGCCAGGTCAGTTATGACAGGTGTAGTTTTGTGTGTGAAATTAACCTGTGTAGGCAATTTTCATAAAGAGTCACACTTTAATACTTACATACATATTCTCACGCCTGTATTCCCAGGAGGGGTAGGCAGAGCACATGAATTCAAAAATCCAGTGCCACGTTTAGCAAATTAAGGGCAACCTCACACAATGCCTAATTTAATTATCTACAATCGAATACATATGGGGTAGGCAGAGACAACAGAGCGCCATTCGCTTCTATTTCGACATACTTCTTTCTCTGCCTAGCCCGCAGGGAATAAGGCGTGACGGTTATGTATGTATGTATGTATGAATACGTATCTACATAACTTTGTCTTTGTTGATATAATAATTTTAAAAAGTATTAAAAGGTAGCATAGACTTAAACTAGCGGTAAACGGGAATCCAACTGCGCATTGGCGTCGAAGCCAGCGCCCCCATCAGTTCGCCTACGTCCACTAGTGTCCAAATTATAATTTTGGAAGTTTTCTTCTTCCTATCACCTGTATTATAAACTAAACTAAACATCCATACGTGTAAATGCTAAGTTGATGAGACTTGTGTTTGCCGACAGTCGTCGTCGAGTGGCGCCAGCATCACGCCATCCGTGACAATCACGCCTGCGCCGCCGCCCGCCGCCTCGCACAATAACAACAAGGTAAGACACACACATACAGACACAGATACAGAGAGACAGAGACACAGACAAAGACACGGAGACAGAGAGACAGAGAGAGAAACAGAAAGTGAGAGAGAGATGTACACAACACACGCACGCGTCTACAATTTACACGGGATTTAATTCTCAGATACATGACATATTATGTTTTGCTTTGCAATAGTGTCTTCGTTTAACGCAACTCTTGTTAACTAAGTACAAGTTTATTTCATGTGGAAAAAGTCCTAATTGCAAAAAATGTTCGCATCAATTTTGATACCTTGTCAGAAGCAAAAGATATGCAAAAATGATATAGGTAACAATGCCAGTGGCGGATTAACATATTTGCCGCCTGTGGGCTATTCAAATTTTGCCGCCCCTTATGACCTCTGCTTTTCGATACAATAGGTACAAGGACAAAAGAAGATGGAAGATAATATTCCCAAACTCAATGTCGCCACATATCGATCAACAATGAGACTACTAGATATCTCCAATCTGAAGTTATGTCTATTTTGCATCGAATGAATAGTGATAGTTTGTATGAGTTCGGTATGTTGTATGCTAAGCGTACCCTCAACAGATAATGCCAACAATAAAAAAAATACTCATTGTCAAATCTTTTTTGCACTTGTGATTTATTTGATAACGCATTTATATAAAGTAACTTAAAATACATAAGATTTGCAGTTAGTTTTGCCGGTGGGTATGATGAAAAGCTTCTGGGGGTCAACCGCGTATGAGGTCCCATACATGTTTGATCCCCGGACACTGATTCACGGTTGGTTTCCCCGCAAGCCTGCCCAGGACAACTCCTCGGTGACTAGCAGCACTAGCGACGCAGTGAGTATGGAATCCGATGTCATTCGACGATCCAAAATCACTTTTCTATCTGTTATTTGCGAAAATACTCCAATAGAGATCACTTTCCAAGCAGATGTTATGCCTGGGGACCGAAGTCCACAGAGAGGTGAAGTTGTATTTATGCAATTGAACTTTGAAAGTCCGTCAGTGCGATTTGAAACATTTTGACAGTTATGTGATCTTCGTAACAGTTCGACAATTCGACGTTAGGTGGCGCTTGGAGTAGCTACTGTTGTTATAGAACGATGACGTCTTAAAACCAATGAATGTAACTTAATTACAGGGTGAAAACAAATTGACTATACAAAACTAGTGCTTTTTACTCGTATCTGCAAAACATAAAACTAATGTGTGAGTTTACAGTGAAATAAAACTTATCTACTCACATCTTTATCGAGGAGCTCGACATGTTTCTCAATCTAAGTCACATCTTCTTCTAAGACATGTACGGCTGGAAATGTCTAAAAATCGTCTACCATTTACCTTTGCATCTGGGCCACCTGTATTTTTATCCTTGGTGTTCTAAGCATCTGGCCACCAGTATAAGTCTATTCTCGTGTCCTGTGCGGCCTGACCTGTGACCTGTGCCCTGTGTCCGCAGGCGAGCTCCCGCAGCGGCGAGGAGTCGCAGACGCAGACGCCGGCGCAGCGGCAGGCCGCCGCCAAGCTCGCGCTAAGGAAACAGCTAGAGAAGACGCTGCTACAGGTAACTGATGACTAACGTTTTAACATTAAAATTTACCATGACGAAGTCAATTTGATAAAAATGTACCTAGAAGATACAAGATATAAAAAACCCGTCGAAATATAAACTTTTTCAAGCATGGTGCCCCTTTTTCCACCTATTACAAGTATGACAAATATAATAAGGGTCACATTGCACCGTGTAATTTCTAAAAATCCAAATGCCATACTGGTAAAAATTGTAATTTTTTTTTTGTAAGTCTTGGCTTAATTCTCACAGTCGTTCGCCCCATAGCCCAATGCTTCATACGTGTGATAGCCGCTTTAGGGTGAAGCCAAAATGAGCGTAATTTTGACAGTTATGAGTCGCGTATTTTTGGTCACGAATTTCACGTTCAACTGAATTTACGACTCATTTTGCGTCGTCATTGTGGCACCCGCCTGCCTTTTTGTATAAAACCGAATGCAGCAGAAATTGTTATAGAATTTGCTGCTACTCACAACTCACAAAATTATGCTTATTTGGCTTCACCTTTAGTTATAGTGTATGTGTTATGTGTTGCGCAGATCCCGCCGCCCAAGCCGCCGCCGCCCGAGATGAACTTCATCCCGTCGCCCAGCAACACGGACTTCGTGTATCTGGTGGGGCTGGAGCACGTCGTCGACTACCTCACTAACGAGGACCGGTAATAACAGCTCTTTATAACTTGTTACAAAAATACGAGTAAACCAGACATATATACATACAATACATACATATTCTCACGCCTGTATTCCCAAGAGGGGTAGGCAGAGCACATGAATTCAAAAATCCAGTGCCACGTTTAGCATTTTCAGGGTAATCAGATGGTTAAACGTGATATTGCAGTGACAGGTTGCTAGCCCATCGCCCATAATACACTAACCCTTTCCCAGAGTCGACTCTTACGACACCCACGGGAAGAAAGGGGGAGGTGCTATTCTAACCCGGCACCACATGGGGGAACCAACCAGAAAGGGGGTTAAATGGCTCATTGTAATGAGTCAATTTACCATAATTAAAAAAAAGGCCATTAATTCCTCTTACTGAGTTTGCAAACCTTTTTGAATGAAATATGACAGCTTACTATAATATTTTTCGCTTTCATTTTTTTTACGCGGTTTTTTGTAACACGTTAAACTAAAATGCGACAAACTTTTATTTTCAAATCGATTTGTATGAGGTTGGATGTGAAGATTCGATCAAATTTACTTTGTTTTTTTTTGTGACAATGGAATGATTTAACTTTTTGGTCCATGGTCGTTGTTATGGTTGTTTTTCTATAGTTATGAAGACAATTTTTTTTTAAAACGTGTGGGCTAAGTAATAAAACAAAGTCTAAGTCCACATTTTACTTATATTTACACTAATCACAATATTTATAATACAAAACTAAAAACACATAACATATTCTGTACTCAAGCATTCATGGTAAAATTGATAACTGTCACATATTACTTTTTATGACATAAGCAATATTCAAACATGCCAGTGTTATAATGTGGTACAAAAGAGTTTGAATATAAAACTCACTTAAGCAAGCCGCCACATCAGCCCCCCTCTAGACCTTCAAGGTCGATAATAATCGGGAAAACGTACAGAACGCCCGCAACGGGTTTGTCTAGGCGAGTGCGAAATGTGCTGCTGTTGAGATGAATCCGTTTCTTCAAACAAGTGAGCAGGCTTTACTCGATCGATAGAGACACTAACAGGTCTGCCACGAACCTCTATCTTTACGACTTTATTATTTCTCTTCATCCGTCGTAACGTTCGCCAACACAAACTGTCCCTCTAGCTGTGCAAACCAAAGTGCAGGTTTGTCCGCCCAAAAAGGCGTCGCCTTAACACCATCGCGATACTGCAGTGGCTCGCTAGTAGCGGCAGACGTACTTATTCCGAACGATTCCATTGTTCGTCTTAACAGTCTTTGGCCACTAACACTAACACAAAAATGTTCACGTCGGGGTCACCACTTGTGGGCTAAGTAATAAAACAAAGTCTAAGTCCACATTTTACTTATATTTACACTAATCACAATATTTATAATACAAAACTAAAAATACATAACATATTCTGTACTCAAGCATTCATGGTAAAATTGACAACTGTCACATATTACTTTTTATGACATAAGCAATATTCAAACATGCCAGTGTTATAATGTGGTACAAAAGAGTTTGAATATAAAACTCACTTAAGCAAGCCGCCACAAACGCATAAGTTTTAATGTGACGATTTTTATATGCGATCGTCGCATTATTTCACTATTTGTTTTTAAATAAAAAATGGCCGGTAATCAACCGTAAATATTTTCACCAATATTCTGGTACACGCCGTCTGAATACCCTTGCAAATATTTTCTGAAAATCTTCATTATTGATCTTGCGGAAGGCAGATGTCTCATCGCTTTTCTACCTCACCTACCTAACCTCAACGCCTCCTGTGCATGGGGTTGAATGGGGTTCCAGGCTGTGGTAAGACGACGCGGATGGTGAAACATTTCGACCCCCTAAGGGACATCATAGTGACCACCACCAT
>BHDV01043340.1:0-20587 GCA_005406045.1 Adoxophyes honmai | reverse complement strand
TTCCAAAATTGTATGCAATTCGGTTCACAGTAAAAAAATTCGGAGGTAAGACCATATTTTTCGCTTCAATGACTGCACTAAAAAGCTTTTGACAGATTGTAACATCATAATAAATTTTTCGTGCCATTTCAAGTGTCAAATTATCATTTGTTAAATGGACTTTCAGAAATGAATATTATTATTCTGGATAAATCACTCTGATCGTACGTTTTAATCAAATATCGAAAAATGTGGGCACAAAATGCACTCTTAGTATTTTTCTCTGCATTCTGAACTCGTTCTACCAGATCTCTAACTCCAAGTTATCTTCTTTCAGACTAGCTGCGAAGTTACCCCGGCGTTGCTTAAGAAGCTAGTGTGTACTAGCCGAGTGGACCTCGGGGCGAGACGTAAATTAAGGATCTTTTTAACGTTTAAAATTAATTAATATAGCTAATGGCCAGACGTCGGAATCCGTGGGGCGCATTTTTTTGACAAGTAGGTAGTTTCTATATTGATAAACTTGTTTAAGTGTGTGCAGTCAATTAATTTCATAAATCCAAGTTTAAAGTTCTAGTTGGCAGAGATTTTCCAGCCAGAGACAAATTATTTATACTAATATTATCTACACCAGGGGTTCCCAAACTTTTTCAGCCCGCGGCGCACCTTGAAGTTTAGAATTTTGTCACGGCGCCCTACCCTGTATATTTGAAGGCTCAGATAATGGTAGTATTTAGGTTGAGAGGAATAAAAATGAAAATGGTTTCGGATAATGATAAAGAATCTACTCACGGCGGCGCCCCTACGTACTTTCTGCGGCGCCCTAGGGCGCCGTGGCGCACAGTTTGGGAACCCCTGATCTATACTAATACTAATATTATAAAGCTGAAGAGTTTGTTTGTTTGAACGCGCTAATCCCAGGAACTACGGGATCGAATTGAAGAATTCTTGTTGCGTTTGAGAGATCATTTATCGAGAAAGGCTTTAGGCTATAAATCATGACTTCTGTAACCAATAGGAGCGAAGAAACACTGCAAAACGTGGTAAAAACGGGAGGAATTACCGAAAGTCACTATTCCACGCGGACGGAGTCGCGGGCACAGCTAGTAACTACATAACATTGCTTGGTTTCACGTAATTATGACTTCATGATAGTCATCAATTGCCGTAATAGAAAACTTTGTTCCTGATTACGGATTAAGAATAACTGTGCTACTAGTTGATAGTTGAGTTAACTATATCGATAGTTGAGTTGACTACATCGATAGTTGAGTTAACTATATCGATAGTTGAGTTGACTACATCGATAGTTGAGTTGAATACATCGATAGTTGAGTTGAATACATCGATAGTTGAGTTGACTACATCGATAGTTGAGTTGACTACATCGATAGTTGAGTTGACTACATCGATAGTCGAGTTTATCGATATAGGAACTCGCTACTTGTCAAAAAATCCTCACAGATCCCGATGCCTGCTAATGATACATAATAATGCACAAGATTTTAAATACGTAATTGCATAGACGACCGGTGAGCAGTAATGAGTGTAAAATCTAGTTTTAAGAGTAAATGATCGTTTTATATGTCTGGTTTTAAATAATAAATAATTATAAGTGCCATAGTGTTTTATTTGAAAATAGTGTATTTGAAAATATATGAAATAATGTGCTTAAAGTATGCGAGTGTTGCGAGGCGGCGTTTCATTCTTTCAGCATGATGGCCGAAGATATCAGCTCCTGGAAAGGAAAACTTCTTGTTTAGAAAGCAAGAAAGAAGACTACGCCATTGGATGTATGTAATTTGCATTGCGTGCAGTTTTGACGTTAGTTGGGTTTGGAATAGCAACGCTCTATTTCATCTGTAGATGTTGAAAGACTAGGCAAACATGTTAAGCTAAGCATGTTTTATGCGATAGGCAACTTGCCGTTACAGTACTTCTATAAGTCGAGCGCCCTATGGCACGCCTTTTCCCCACAACTTTTTAGGTTTCAAGCGTCCTATGCGCACAATGTCGGTGAATAAAGGTCACTTTCATTCAGAAAAAAAAGAGTTCCGCAAACGTGTGCGGGTAGGACGCGCAAAACAAAAAACCGTTATGTGCACAGGTTTGCGCGTAGGGCGTTCGACGGATTAATACTAAAAGTAGATCCAAAACTTGAGCGTGGAACAAAATGGTGCCTGCCTACCTCTTGTAAAGAAGAGAAGTGTGACGTTATGTATGTATTTGAGACAGACCTGGTGAGCGTCGAGGTAGCTAAGGTCGGTATCTGCCGCAAGTATCTGCACGGCGTCCAGTATCACGTCGGCAGCCTTCTGCACGTTGCGGGCGAACATGGCGAGCACTTCGCTCACAGATACCTGAGGATAACCATCGTATAAGTTACGAGCCTGCTGGGTATAAGCCTGCCTGTCCACTAAAGCGGAGCGTTGAGCCAGATAAAAATCCACCGATAGAATTGCATTCACTAAGAGGAGCGGAGATTTAATGCAATTCTATTGGTAGATTTTTATCTCGCTCATCGCTTTGCTGCCTCGCTCCGCTCCAGTGGACAGGAAGCCTAACCCCCTTGGTATTATGCATAAATACAATCATGCTTGTATTCCCAAACGGGGTAGGCAGAGCACACGAAACGTTATAGACAAAACCATAATTGGTCGCTGTTAAGCATTCATGTGTTAACCCACAAAAAATCGAGTATTGAGTTATGAATGCAGTCTTATTCTTTATGTCACAAGGTTTACGATAGTGCACTCCATTTTATTGAAAAAAAATCATAGAATATTCTAGAATACAAACATTATTATTGCTTATTTCCTAAATCAAGAATGGTATTTAGCATTTATGTCTTAAGTGCCTTACATTATGAATGCCAAAATCCAATGAGAATACAGAAAAAAGCAATAATGTGTTATACCACAGTTAACAGCTAAAGCAGCTTCAACTTGAACTTAAAATAAACTCCTTCTATGATGTAAGTATATTAAAAGTGCATTGAATGAAACCTCTAGAATAGTAGACTTGTCCAAAAACAAAAAAAAAGAAAGATGTGCAAAATTTTAAAAACATTACACTACCTATGTTAGGGTCAAATGGTAAGGACTTATCCAGCTGCAAAGTTACACAGTAATACACGTCTCAAAGATATTCTTAATTAAGATTTTGACCGTTTTTAGTGGTCACAATCACCATTCTGCGAGCTGTATCTCAAAAACAGTTGAAATTTTCACAGACTATGTGTTTGTATTGTCACTACAACAACAAATACTAAAAACAAAATAATTATGATTATTAGGGAGCAGGGGGCTCCCATAGAAAAAAACGTGTCTTTTTTGCTGTTTTTGGTACGAAACTCTTCGTGTGCGAGTCTGACTCAAACTTTGTCGGTTTTATTAGGGTTCCGTAGTAAATAAGGAACCCTTATAGTTTCGTCATGTCCGTCCGTCCGTCCGGGCTCCTACTCTGCCGCTACTGCACCGATTGTCACGAAAATTGGTGGAGAGATAGATAATGAATAATGAAGTTCAAAAAGTTGGTTTTTAAAATTATGAAAACTCCCCTCCCATACAACGAAAAGTGAAATTAAAAAATTAAATTGGACTAACCCCAACGTATCGGTATCGTTAAAAAGGTCTTTAAAATGCAATAAAACGAGCTTTGAGACTATGTAGATCAAACGCTCCAGTCTTAAGATAATCTAAGACAAAGTTAAAATTTGAAGTGTCCCCCCACCGTGACTTTTGAAATATAACTAAAATAATTTTGAAAAAAATACAGTATATACCTCAAAGTAACGACTTTCAATTAAAATTATAGCGGACTCAGTATCATGGATAGTTATTTTTGTAAAACTCGACTAACTTATGTAGTTACAGTCGTCTGAACAAAATGTATGGAGTCAACCGCAAAATTAAATTTAGCTAGCTACAGAACCCTATCATGTGCGTGCCCGACACGCTCTTGCCCGGTTTATTATTTAAGTAGCACTTAGGTATTGTTACTGCCAGAAGCTTTAAGTTATTAAAAAAGTGATCAATAGAGCAAGAGAATAAGACTCACAGTTTCTGATTTAGAATATTATGATAGATTTGTACTGTATGATGGATAAAAAAAATTGTTTTATTTAATGATATGATCGAATTAATAATAATAAAAAAAATGGTTTAGATTTTTGAAGAATTTAAATATTAATATTATTATAAGCGTTAACTCGTTGTGTTTCTGATTTTAGGCAAAACTTGTAATGTGATTAAAAACATGTTAGAGCAATTAAAACTTTAAATAAATAAGTACATTTACATTTTAATGTGTTAAAAAACATCAAACATGTTAATATATTAGTAGTTTCTTCTATTACATTTTCTAAAAATGAGTACAAATATTCATATTAAAACAAATCAGAATTTTGCATTAATGTGTTAAGCCACATAACACATTAATGCTAAATGTAACAAACCCTTTAGCAATTTAATCATTAACCATTTTTATGCTTTTGCTATTTAATAATGACTGCATTATAATATTTTCGTTTATTTTATCAATCTATGCATTTCAACAAAAAAAATGATACCGCATGACAATATTTTGTTACTTAAAATAAGCGGGAAAAGAAGATTGTTCTCAAAAATCTTTAACAGCTGATTACTCAAAACTAGGTCAGTGTGGGTTAACACACGAATGCTTAACAGCGTCCAATTTATCTCTGAAAGTCATCACTTTCCGAGATAACTTTCGTTTCAGCGTATTTTTAAGTTATAAACAGATGAACTAGCTACACCTAATAGTGACAGGTTGCTAGCCTGTCGCCTAAAGCATACGTAAACCTATCCTTAGTCGCCTCTTACGATATTCACGGAAGAAAAGGAGAGGTGTTATTCTAAACACGACAACACACCGTTTATGCAGTTTATTTATAGATTTAGGTATGCTTTAGGCGACAGGCTAGCAACTTGTCACTATTATACCTCATCAACCTGTTTTGAAACCTTAAATTTTGCTGAAAATGGCCACGGAACGTGAATAGTCATGGTTTGTTTGTGTCATGTTCTGTGTGCTCTGTTTAGCCCATTTGGGAACAGGCGTGATTTTATGTCTGATGTTATTACTTTACGTCACGTTTAACCATCTGGATTCCCTGAAATTGCCAAAGGTGGCACTGGGTTTTTCAATTCATGTGCTCTGCCTACCCATCTTGGGAATACAGGCGTGAGAATATGTATGTATGTTATTATCTTACGGATGTCTCATTCTCCCTCCAGCAGTCGTAGTCTGTCACGAGAGCCAACGCCGCGTAGCTCAGCCCTGCCTCCTTGGCTAGGACCACCTGTAAATATTACACAGATTGGCTAAAATAGTATCTGAGGTGGTAAGGCGACCCAAGCGCCACCTATCTGGTAGAACCTCTTCCACAAACGCCATCTACATACGTCATCGATTGTCAGTGTTCTACATAACATTTGCGAGAAGAGTGATCACTATTGGGTCTTCTTGCCTTTTTCTATTAAAATTGATCTTGCAGTCTCCATTTAAGCAAGTTAGAGTTAGTAAAAAAAAAGTCGCGGTAGGCCCTCGCATAGTCTTTCTCTATGACAAAAAGCAAAGAACGATAGATGGCGTTAGAATCGAACCAAAACTTGAATATAGAATATTCAGAACTTTTTACCTCAGGCACTGTGGTCATATTGACTAGGTCGCCGCCCCACTGGCGATGCATCAAGCTCTCAGCTCGGCTCGAAAATCTAAACAATGCATACATTTAGTTTTTATTACGTTTTGTAAAGTGTTTTGTTTACTTTTGTGCTTCAACTCTCGTGTAAATATTTTATTAACCAGTGGTCGGTCGTGGTCGGGTATACGCGTCTGAAAACCCCTGTAAAATATTACCTTACAATTTCGAGTATTGACCTTGTGGGAGACAAATCTTTCATCGCGTTTCAGGTCATTGTTTGTCCTGTGTTTTACCTACTTTACGTCTCATACGCAAGCCCGGTAGTCGGCGCGTACGCACTTGCAATCATTTGACATTGCGATGCTACGCGGTTGACTAAAAGCCGGAGAACTAAGTACATATTGGGTAATATTACCGCACGCGTGCGACAGAGATAGATAGCAGCGGGTCAACGCTCGAATTTCGCTATGCTCCGTGACCGAGGTTTACATTAAAGTGTACTAATCTGTTATGTTACCTGACCTGGGGCCTTGTATGACGACAGCAGTACCCGTGGCATGGTGCGACAATCCCCTCGCTTCAGCCGCCTCAAGCAGCGCGGCGCGCGCGCGCATACAAAAGGCGGGGCGCTGCGGCGCGTCGAATATACGTACGTTTACTTTAGCTTGCTCTTTACACTTTCCATCAGGGGTCCTGCCCCTCAAAGTCAACTGACCTGGGTCCCTGTATGACGACAGCGGTACCCGTAGCGTGGTGAGACAGTCCCCTCGCTGTCGCCGCCTCAACTAGCGCAGCGCGCGCGCGCATGCAGAAGGCAGGGCGCTGCGGCGCGTGGCACACGCCGCGAGGGCCGCCTGGTGTACTGTCGTAGAACGTGCATTTGCGGCCCCATGTCCTGTATCATTGAGGGTCTCGATTACTTCTGCCGTGAGCTATCAGTAGGCTTAGCACGGCAACACGTTCTAGTCGTTCGCGGGATAGTCCACCTGTCACTTTCTGACGTCTCTAGTTAGACAGTGACAGGTATAGTCTATCTCGCGCGTATCTCTACTCGCGCCCGTCGAAAAATAACACATCTCCTCGTAAGGAGCGACAAAGGAAATAGGTTGAACATTTTACCCGACAGACTAGCAACCTGACACTATTGTACCTCTTAATTAAAAAAAAACTTAAGAATGTGCTCGAGTGGTTATGTAAAATCAAATTGTCATAGTTAGCTCTACCTATTCCATTAGTGGATACAGGCGTCGCGGTTCAGTTGAAGCGGAGTTTTCACCTCAATGCCAGGAACTTGTTTGCTACGTTTATGTTATACCTAGGGATCGGAGTCCACAGAAAGAAAGGTGGAAGTTGCACTTATACATCCGTTTTCGAAACTTCATTAGCGCCATTTAGAACAATTTTTGACAGCTAAATTACATAGATGACGTTTATCGAAGTAGTCACACTACTTGGCAATAGGTGGCGCTAGGGCGCTACAGTAGGGTCAAGTTTCGCTGGCCAAGAGTCCCATATTCTCACAAAATATTCACCTGTCGATGTAATCGTCCAGCACGACCAGGTCCCCGGGGCGGTACTCCTCGCGTAGGGAGCCGGTGGCCGTGGACACACGCGTGATGTATGTACACGTAGTCACGAACCGGGATTGTTAAGCCACTTGCCACTGTTCGCAATTTAGACGTGTAGTCAATGACCGATGTGACCGACTAGATGTTAGCTATTGGATTAGTATTACACGACCAAGTTATAAACGTAGGTAAGTGGCTCAAAAATCCCGGTTCGCGATGGTACATAGGGTCAAGTTACACTGGCCAAGTCTCCCAGATTCCTACTAAATATTCACCTGTCGATGTAATCGTCCAGCACGACCAGGTCCCCGGGGCGGTACTCCTCCCGCAGCGAGCCGGTGGCCGTGGTGGCCAGCACGTGCGTGCAGCCGCGCTGCTTCAGCGCCCAGATGTTGGCGCGGTAGTTCACATCACTACACACACAGACGTGTTTTTAGCCAGATTATATGTACATACATACAATCACACCTGTATTCCCAAACGGGGTAGGCAGAGCACACAAAGCGCTACACAGACAAAACAATGACCATTTCACGCCCTGCGGCCACTTCTAGCATAATAAGTACTTTTAAGGGTAGGTGGCAGGCACAATAGTAACAGGTTGCCAGCATGTCGCCTAAAGTATACCTTAACCTATGTCCTTAGTCGCCTCTTACGACATCCATGGAAGAGATGGAGAGGTGTTATTCTAAACCCGACACCACACGTGTAACACATGTAACGGGTAACATATGTAAGTATGTATCTACGTATTTAAAATTCCCCGTTTGGTGTCGGGTTTAGAATAACCTAAAATTTCTTACTTCATGTCGTAAGAGGCGACTAAGGATAAGGTTAAGGTACATTTTAGGCGACAGCTAGCTACCTCTGTCACTATTATACCTGCCAACTGATTGATTGTTGTAAAACAAATGACTTTTCCTTAGTGGGTAGTAAATAAGAGTCATTGTCCATTACTGGTTCTATGTCCATTACTGGTGCGGTCACCCTATGTACTTATGTATAGATTTAGCTAAAACGGAGACGGCAAGAACAAGGAGAGGCTTTTGCCCAGCAGTGGGGCACTTTATAAGCTTTAAAAAATAGATTTAAACTAAAGTCCCCGGCATTTGACGTGGCAAGATCTGACATAGTGGGGGTAAGTTCGCGGATCGGTTTTCAATGGATAACTGAACTAACTACTTTAAAATCATCCCACGTTAAATGCCAAGAATTGTATTTAATCATAATAATATTTATGTAAATACAGTACATATTTTAGAGAGGGCCTATGCTAGCGTATTCATTACGATAAAAACACGAATCACTCTTGTGCGTTTTAAGACGCTGTTTACGTGGGATTTGACGGGCCTCCCAGCGGCACGTTTACACAACTGTCGTGAATGACAAGCAAGTAGCGTTCCTGTATAAACTGATGCGTATTAATTAACGGAGACGAGTGACTCGTGTTTTGCTCGTAATGAGGACACTTGGGGTTGGGATAATCCGCGTTAGCTAGCATAGGTCCTCTCTAAAATCTGTACTGTGTCTACATAAATATTCTTATGATCGACACTTGGGAGTACCTACTGGTAGCGCTAAGTAAGGCCGTGGTCGCCTTAACCCGCCGCCTGCGGCCGACAACGGGCCACCGCACGCGGCGTCTGAATGGTATGTTCGGGAATGCTCGGGAGTGGTCGTTTTCGCCCGCCGCGTGCGGCGTTTCGTTTACTACTATTATTTAGACGCCGCGGGCGGCGGGTTAAGGCGACCACGGCCTAAGGCGTTCGTCCGTCGCGGGCTCGCTGGTCGGTGGCGGGTGTCCGGAGCTGGACCTGGTGTTACGCTAGCTAGCGTAGGCCCAGAGAGAATAAATTCGCGCATCGCTTTTACCTAGAAAAAGCGCTGCGCGGACTTACCCTCTCGCTCTTAAATCGTGCCAAGTTGTTTGCCGAATAGTGTAACTGTAACTGACCGATGGGGTCGAAAAGTGCTCGAGTGGAGACCACGGACCAGCAAGCGCAGTGTAGGACGTCCACCTACAAGATAGACAGACGACTTACTGTAAAAGGTCGCCTTAAAACGCTGGATGCAGGTCGCTTCCAAGAGGTACTTATGGAAGTCTAAAAGGGGAGGCCTATGTTTAGCAGTGGACGTCTTATGGCTGAAATGATGATAACTGTAACAACATACTGACCTGGGCTGCAGCTGGTGCTTCCTCCCGTGTCGCGCCAGGAGCACGCACGGCACGCCCCTAAGCTGCCCCTCCACCAGCACGTCCGACGGCTCCCCGAACGGCGTGCTCTCGCGGTGTTCCGTGCGCTCCTCGAAGAGCGACGGGTCGTCGAAGCCCGACCCGCCGATTATACCGATCTAAGGGGGATGCATTTTTTTAACGTTTGTGGTGTGTTACAGTAACACGTCTATTTGTTTCACGGATGTCGTAAGAGGCGACTAGGGAATAGATTTAGCTATGCTCTAGGCGACAGTCTGGTAACCTGTTACTATACCTCTTCCATCTCATTTTAAACTTAAAGTCAAAGATACATTAGGCGACAAATGTGCCACTGTTTTGCAAAAGGGCTAGGCGTAATATAAAACGGCGGATTATACAATCCGCCTGCGACATATATACGTGGATATAAGTCGCGCGACATGTCAAGTGAAGTCCGGCGACGTCGCGCTACATCGCTCGACATGTCGCGGCACATTTATCGCCTAATGTAGGTATCTTTCGCTTAAAAGTATGCTAGAAGTGGCTATACCTTATCGGTTTAGGTAGTTAAAACAATGTAAACAATCTTGATGTGTCTTTTTATTTAAACGTACACTTTATAAATCGAAAACTTTACATTTTACAATTTAGGTATGAAAAAATCATTTACTTTCATAATTGAATTGTATAGTGTAACGATTTTCATTTTTAGACTGTGTATTTCAACAAGTAGACATGTCAAGATTGTTTATATTGTTTTAACTACCTAAACCGATTAGGTATAGAAGCGTGAAATAGTCACAGTTGTGGTTTTTACTAAGTCATGTGTCGTGTGATCTGCCTACCCCATTTGGGAACACAGGCGTGAATGTATGTTGTGTAATGTGAATGTACTTTAAAGCCATTATTTTACTTCTTTCCTTGTAGGTAGCTTTTTATATTTCATTCAAAATACTTTTAGAATCATTTCCAAATAGGTACTTCTTAAGGCTTACTCAAATGTGTATATGTTACAATTTAAAAAACTTGTACTTAATAATGTAATACAAGGAACCTGCCAGTTGTGTTGCCTCACTGATACACTAACAAAAACTCATCTAGTTTTGAACATAAATCATGGAATAGTTTTTTATGTAGTGTAGCATGTGTAACAACGATGAAATAAAAATGCATATCCAATAATAATACTATAATTTAATTACATCAAAAGCATTTCTCGACTCAAGAAGTATTAGGTTGAAAGTGTGATTTGACTATTTAATTTTTCAGGAGCAGAAATAAAATTGTATTTTTTTTTATAATAATAGTTGATAGTAGTATATTGTAGGTATGTAAATGCAATATAAAAAGATAAGACACATAAGGGTCAGTGTGGGTAGACAGAAAAAAAACCATACAACTGTAATGTGAATCAGTAAATTTTCAAATCTTGACATCCAACCTTATGCAACTTGAGTTGAGATTTACATTCTATGAGGTACATGATTTCGTTCAACCCTTGACAAACACAGCTACTTTTCGTACACATAATGTTTCTATTGCACTATAACATCTTTTAAACATTACAAGAATTAAAACATGCAGAACCTTTTAAGAAATCACTATACATTTAATCCTTGCTGGAACTTAAGCTCCTTTGTTGTTTCATGTGCTTTCTGTAGCTCCGTGGCAATCTGGAAGTACCTCTTTGACTCAGCCTCGTTTTTCTCAACACCATCACCTTTTTTGTACATCATACTGACATTTGCACAGCCATACATGTTACCACACTCGCAAGCCTTCTTAGCAAACTCAAATGCTTGTTTCATATCAGGTTTTATGAGGAAGTCTATGTTTTTGTTCTTGGCCGGGTTGTGTGGGTTGAAGTCCGCGACATTTCGGGGCACGCCACTAATGTACATCCCTGAGAGATAGTGGCAAGCCATGTTGTCATTCTGGTCGCAACTTTTCTTTAAGTAATTATAACCTGAAAATAAGCAATTTGAGTATTCAGTCATGATGTTACACAATGTTGGGTTGATAAAAATTTATAGCTCATTAAGCTAATGTCGTTAAAAAATGTGGTTTAACCACTTTGCAAGTCTTCATAACTGCAACAATTTAATATTACTGCAACACTGATATTTTCATTTGTTACTGATACAGGAACTCTTATTAGTAGCATTTAAATAAGTTTAAATAAGCCAAAACATAATTTAAACCAAAGTAAACCTACTTTTTAGTAGATTTTCTATTTCTGCCTTAGATTTTTCAGTTTCTACAAATTTGTTAGGTTATGTACAAGATTGAAATAAAACTCTTCTCCAAGCATCAGAGAAGTAATCATACCTTTGGGGACGTCTCTTTTGATGGTTACGTTAGGTCCTGTGGCGGTCAGCAGCATGCCCGCGTGCAGACAAGCCGTCGGCTCGCCGAGGTCGCATCCCTTTTCGAAGTAGGTTAACGCTTCACTCGGGTCACTCTTGTCCTTCCCCCGCCCCACCAAACAATAGTTCCCGATCTTCAAGCATGACTTCCCATAGTTATAGTCCACGCAATTGCTCTTAAACACCTTTGCCGCTTTGTCGAAGTCTTTTTTTATTGCTTCCAAGTAGTCCCCCAACAAATGACATACTTGCGGCTTTTTCTCTTTGTAGCAACCAAAACGGTACTCAACCCCGAGGTTTTCGATGTATTCCTTCACGTCCTCTTCTTGTTTTAAATCATAAGCCATTGTGATTTCGTAATTTTTATTTTATAGACACGGTAAGGTTAGATAACTACCTTGACTTGACAATTGTCAAACTGATAACAGTTATCAATTTGTAAACAAACCGTTTTGTAACTTTTAATTAGGAGTAATAGAAAACTACGCGCAATTAGTAAAATATAAAAGCGCCGCAAATTAAATTAATAAATAAACATTGTCCAAAGATTTCGCGAGTCATTTGAAGTGAAAATAATTGGAATTGATTTTACCTTGATTTTCTTTTCATCACCCATGATTAGCTTCTTTCGAGAGTTTTCAAGTTCACTCACTATTTATAATGTTCTGTCATGTATCAATTGACGATTCGAATAGTATTTTTTTTATTTCAATCAAAACTTAACATATTACGAGGCTACACGAAATCTACTTTACTTTACGTCCGGTCGGCCCCGCCGGCGGAAATTATCAATTGGACTGTCAGTATGTCAGTCAAGTCAATGTTGCTGCAGGGCAGGAGCAAAATAAATTCTATTTATAATAGCACGTTTTGATCGTTTTGTTTTCATTCCAAAATAAAAGAATAATTTAAAGTTTTTTCATTATGTTTTTTTCACTCGTTCATGAACAATTTTAAAGTGGCGCAAAAGTCTGAAGTGGGTAAATATGCCACTAGCAAACTGAAAATGCAAATCAAAACGCAAACCTCAAGGTCAAATGACTAATGTCATGTCATGTACGTCACTTACAGCTGTCAGCCTGTCACTGTCATAGGCAGTAAGTCAGGCACACAAAAAATCGAATTCATCCAAGGGTGCGTTCCGGTAGGCGCCCACAACGATTGTATCGCCCACTTCAGCGTTCCGGTTGGCGCCCGTGGTCGTTGCGAGCGAATGGTTTGACGTGACAGATGACGTCATTGCTCGCGACCACGTCACGCCCACTTCGCCCGCAAAATGTAGGTGGGTCGGCGTGGGCTTTCACTTAAACGTCACCTGTCACGTGACACATGTCATCAGATTTTGATGAATTTACCGAATCTCATTCGTTTTGCGAAAAATGCTGCCATAAATTAACGGGAATCCCTGTTTAATTAAATTTTGCTCCAATTCATGCGAAATATTTACTAACAACCCCCAAACCTGCACGTTTTCTCTATGGCGCCATATTGGAAGCCCACGGCGCTCAAATTTTGCGTTCCACTTGAAACACTCGCCCACAACGCCCGCGGCGTTTTTTCCCAAGTGGAATGGTAGATTCTGCAGTTGTGGGCGAGAGCGTTGTGGGCCCCAGGTGGAACGCACCCCAAAATTCATTGCTACGCTGGGGTGGATGAACGTTAGGAAAAAAATCTCGGATTCTAAGTTATTTTATAGACTTCAATATGTCGGGAAACGTTGAGCTGTTCACAACGCGGATGAGAAAAGCGACCAGGAAAATTCACTCGGTGAGCGATGCCTTGGTGAATGCGAAGTTCGCAATATGTGAGTACCTTCTTTTTTCCAAAAACCGTTTTCTATTATCTAGAAAGTTCCATAATGCTGCTTGCACCTACATATAGGGATGTCTTGGTTCATTTAATATGTAACAGGCTTTGTATCTACAACTGACTAAACAAAGATACTATTGTTTGTTATCTTTTGAGGAGAATTTGAAAATAGAATTAGTAAAATCTAGTTAGCGACAGCTTGCGGCTTTTACTGTTTATTTAGCCATCCTACTCTGGATAATATTATTTGGACGTATTAAAGCAGAAACGTTCCAACCCACAATTCACGCCTAATTGAAATGACATATAAGTCACATACATTTTGACACCTATAAATCATTTTATTTCGGAGGGATATGCGAGTTGGAACGTTTCTGCTTTAATACGTCCATTTGAAAGTTGCTCTTTTTAAACCACTGACTTCCTATGTAATAACATTCATTTCACTCAGTGCCGTAACTAAGGCGAAAGTGACCAGACCAGTATCTTCAAGGGCGCAGTTTTTAATGCTGACATCGGGCGCATAAAAAGCTAGTTATGGGACTGATTTCACTATAAAACATAATTCAAGACAGTATAATTTCTTTACACGTATCTATTACTTTACAATATCACGTTTAACCATCTGATTACCCTGAATTTGCTAAACGTGGCACTGGATTTTTGAATTCATGTGCTCTGCCTACCCTTCATGGGAATATGGGCGTGAGAATATGTATGTATATGTATGTATAATTTCTTTTCAGCTTTAAGGGATGAGGCAGTATGGGGTGGAGGTCTGTTTGTTTTCTACCACATTTTCGCATTCCTCGAAGATGCCAAGGAAAGATTAAACATGCCAGATTTCAACAGGCTTTTTGTTCACAAAACTCTTTACAGGTATTTTGATTAAATTTCTTTAATTAATTATTTAGAATTAATATTTAAAGTCCACTTCTGAGAATTTTTCAACAGTTTGATTTAATTTCTGTATTTCTGCTACTACCCACAAAACAATTTTTGAAGAATTGAGTAACTGTTCCATGGTTGTTTCTGAAAATGAGTATATGCAAACCAAAGGCATAGTTTTTTTCTCATTAAAATAGCTTTCATAAAATACCTATTGTGGTCAGCAATCAACTTAATCTCCTCCAGGTTAAAGCAATGCCAAACTTCCCCACCACTTAAAATTTAGCCAAGTTTCTTGCCGATGACTATACCATTCATTCCATTTAAAAAAAAGCTTTGCTGTTCTTAAAAAAATATTCATAAATCTTATGATGCTATTTTTTTTGTTTCACAAAACAGAAAGAAGGCATTCGAAACAGACCTCGCTCACTACCTCGGCGAGGACTGGCAGTCGACACCGCGATCAGTGGCTCTGGACAGCTATCTGGATCACCTGCAGGCACTGGAAAAGGATAGCCCGCAGTTGCTGATGGCATACGTGTACCACTTGTACCTTGGCTTGCTGAGCGGAGGCCAGATATTGGCCAAGAAGCGGAGGGTGTTCGGTGACAGTAAGTTTTTGACATTATTTTGACTGGAACTTGAAGCACCTTAGTGCCACCTATTATCGAGTAGTAGAACTTCTTCATCAGCTGTCAAAAACTGTTCCACATGGCAGTGACGGGGTTTTGTTAATTGGTTGCATAAATACAACTTTACAACTTCCAATTTTCTTTTTGTGGCCTTTGGTCCCCAGGCATAACATCTTCCTGGAGAGAGGTCTCTTTATCGGAGTCTTTTCCCACAAACCAAGGGGAGAAAAGTGGGTTTATTAGTTTGAAGTAATTGTGTATGTTTCAATGATTCCTGAAAAATTGATCAATTACAATGCTTTATTGGCCTTCAACTAGTTTTGATCAAAATCTGACGAGTAGTTTCGTTTGCAACAAAATATTCAGCAGCTTTGCAACTTTATGTGTAACAACAGTCTGCACCTTCTGGGGTCACCCATTTTTAAATAGCTGCCCTCTTGAATAAACCCTCACCTAAATTAGGAGTCACTGCACTTTTTGTACTAATATTTTGTTTAGTCTTCCCCAAATTCACTAAAGTGCTCTGGTGCTTCTCTTTGGAAAAGTTTTTACTGCTGGTAAACTTCACTTATATGTTAGTTTGGTTGTTAGAATTAATTTACCAAAGTTATTTTTTTTGAGATAGCTTAAAAGATTATTTTTATAGCAGTCAATACTCTACTTTATCTATTCCAGAGGCCAACTCAGAAGTGTACACAGACCAAGTAACAGACTTCACGGATATCAACATCCCCCAGCTCAAGAACGACTTCCGTACAGCCATGAATGAGATAGCTGCCAAGATGACCCCTGAGGAGCAGCAAGCTTTTATTGAAGAGAGTAACCAAGTCTTCCTGATGAATAACTTGATTGTCAACTCCGTTGCTGGTCAGAATCAAGTTCTTTGCTCCTTGTTTTATAAAACTTCCGCTGTATTTTTAGTTGTTTTTGGTGCGGTGATGGCATACAAAATGAGCAAGTAAACTAAGGATAAAGAATAATGTGTAATGGATTATTTTTGTAGATTAGAATGTGATATTATTGTGTAGTTATTTCTTATTTAAAGACTGATTGTTAATGGAAGAAAATTAAAATTATCTATTTGATTGAAAGTTTTTTTTTTTTAACACATTCAGAACCAAGGACCCGGCTCCCGGGTTCTTCAAAACATTCGCCAGATACCGAGAACCCGGGAGCCGGGTTCATTTTGTACTGGCTATAGACTACTCGGTTCCGCGCAAATGTTTTGATTTTAGGCGTGGTCATGAATGTGTTAATAGTAACGAAATTAGAAATTATGTAGTAGTAAATAAATGGATAACTTGAATCTTTAATGGAGCTTAGCTAATGTTTCTCTTATTTCATAGCAAAAAATCTTTCATATTTTTAATGAAAAGAGAAAAATATTGGTCTTGGAATAATTCACTCTTTACTCACGAGTAAATCAATTGTTTGAATGGAAAAAACGATGGGTGGACTATTTCAAGATTAAATTTATTCTCATTTATCCATTTATTTTAATCCTCAACTCAAAATCTGCAAAAAAGTTCTCATAGAAAAAAACTCCAACAGAAATAACAAAAATAATTTATTATTCAAGTCAATTTATAATAGGAATTAGGAAATATGTACACACAGTATGCAATACAGTCTTAATGTTAGTTCGTCACCGGTGCGCGGCGGCCGGATCCATCGCCAGGTCGATGAGCTCGTCGAAGTCGTCCTGGTTCCAGAAGGACATCTCCTGTGGACCGATACGTAAAAATTATGAATCATAGTGGAAGCGCCACCTATCGTCGAATAGCCGAACTTCTACTACTAACGTCATGGTATACCCAACTATCAAATGGTAATCCTACATCGGGCAGGGCCAGCTGTACAGTAGCTGTAGTAGTAGTTGTACGGCTGTCAGTATAGGTCAGATGGCCAACTTGTGCCAAGATCTCCTGTTTACTAACGAAACCCTGAGTGAAACATACACATACACATATTCTCACGCCTGTATTCCCAAGAGGGGTAGGCAGAGCACATGAATTGAAAAATCCAGTGCCACGTTTAGCAATTACAGGGTAATCAGATGGTTAAACGTGATATTGCAGTGATAGGTTGCTAGCCCATCGCCCACAATACACTAACCCTTTCCCAGAGTTGACTCTTACGACACCCACGGGAAGAAAGGGGGTAGTGCTATTATTCTAACCCGGCACCACACGGGGGATTTCCCTGTAAGCTTAGTACGGCAATACGCTCTAGTCGCGTCGCGCGCGGTATAGTCTACCCGTCATTTTCTGACGTCTCTAATTAGACAGTGACGGGTATAGTCTATCTGGCGCGTATCTCTACTCGCGCCTTGCTGTGCTAAGCCCGCTGGTATAGGAAGTTACCGCGGGTGCGGCACAAGGCCGGCAGTGGAGCCTCGCGTCGCGGCACTCGCAGCGCGGCGCGGCGGCGCACGGCAGGGCTCCGAGCGCGGCTCGGGCGCCGGCCACGGTCGCTAAGGGGCTTACCGCGGGCGCGGCACAAGGCCGGCAGTGGAGCCTCGCGTCGCGGCACTCGCAGCGCGGCGCGGCGGCGCACGGCAGGGCTCCGAGGGCCGCCCGGGCTCCGGCGACGGTGGCGAAGCGCCGCGCCGTCGCGCGTTCCGCTTGCAGCTTCTTGCCCGCGAATATCGTGCCTGCAAACGGTTATGTTTAACGACACACTCTGGAATTCAATCTACTAACGGCTTAGCTTATTTGAGAGCACCCTGTAAATCATCTATCATTTTCCTATCTCTAGTAAGCATAATCGTAGGTGGATTAGCAGGTAGATAGGCAGGAAGAGGGACCGGTCGTAAATAAACACAAATTAAGAACGTAAGTTCTAAGAGAAAAACCTTTTCAAATTTCGATTTTCTCACTTTTTAGATTTTCCTCGAGGGCTATCCAAACAGCCCACCGCATTCGCATCGCATGATGGCAATGAGCCGGCAATGTAACCAGAAGACGTCAAACGTCTCTAGTTTACAGACCGGTCGCAAAACACAGAAATCCGAGCGTTGCCCCGCTCCTTTCAATCTCTTTCGCACGCATACAGTAATATTGCCCTCACGCTCACACAGAGCAACGTACGTGCTCAAGTGCGAACATGAGGCCAATATTACTGCACGTGCGACAGAGATAGATAGTAGCGGGTCAATGCTCTCTGGGCTTTGCGACCAGCCTTTAGAAAGAGACAGGTATAATTCATCTCGCGCGCGTCTCCACTCACATTTCGCTGGCACTCACCGTTGGTATCCATAGCGAGAGAAGTGCATAGTCCCAGCTTCTCCTTGGGCAGTCTGACTTGCTTCCGCAGCCCGGCGTCGCCTGTCAACCGCTCGTAGTCCTTATTGGTGTATGCGAGAGTGCTGTCGATGCCTGTTGACAGATGTAGCTTTATACCACCGCAGCGCAGTATGCCAATTTATGGAATAAGGTTCTTAATAGACGGCATATGAACGCGCGTCTTCTACGCCGTACATGTCGATTTTTGCGTTGGTATCGATTCAAATACGCGTAAAAACGCGTATGGCGTGTGGTTGAGATGGGGCATAAAACGGAAACCTATAAAAACTTTGAATGCAGTTGCTGTAAGAATTTTGGCCATTTGAGAAGAATGTGTCCGGAGAATAATGCAAGAACCGGTGTGACGGGAAGGGTGGACAGACAGTCACAGTCACCCACCACACTTATTATACTTATAAAACCCAAGTCTCTCATAGCTGAAATAAAACTTGTTTAATAACAAACAGGTTGCGACCCGGTATTTTGTTCCGGCAGCCCGGTAAGTGAGAATGATAGAAACCAGGGTGGTTGCGGATGCATTTTTTCACATCCGCAGATGCAGATATTCGCAACATTCCTGCTAAAAACTGTGGACTCACCGAATAGGTACTTGGCGGCGCGTTTCTTGGACAGCATGAAGTCGTCGTCCATGAGGATGTGCAGCGTCACCGAGTTCTCCATCAGGTTGTGGTGGATCGTCGAGTAGTCCAGCTGCAAGAAGACATGCATTAACAGCCGGTTAGGTATACATCGGGTCTATACCTATGTCGATCTCTTACTTTTTATGTCGTATTGATCGTTTGTCCTAACACCCATAAGATATTATCTTTAGTTTTCGTAAAAATTTCATTTCAGAACTATAGTTTTGATGCTCCGCTTGTTTCGCTCGCTCCATTATGTATGGTAAAAAAACAAACCTAAATTTGCGGTGACAGACATCCCTGTCAAGTCATATGTTAAGGGTAAGTTAGGGTTAGGGACTTAGGGTCTAGGCTTCCCGGGTTCATACCCTCCACCCTGCATATGCAGGCTGTGCAGACGCGGTCAGTCTGAGATACCTTCGAACCACGTCCACAACATAACGTGGGTCTCCAGACTACCCCTTGCCTGTACACCTAGCACAACCTATCTGATTTCTAACTATTTTTGCATTGTGGAAAATGACTGCTACTGCAATTGATTGTTAGGGCTAATGCCAATTAGTACAAAACAGTTCAAGCAAACGATTTTAAGACAAACGATGTAGGCAGACGCCTCACGACTGGCGCTGCTTCTCTGCATATTAAGAGGAAATATGCCGGTCGAAGGAATTGAAAAATAGGTATTTGCTAAATCTATTGCTGTCGCGCCGTGCCCTGCCCAGACGACGTCGAGTGCGATAAGAACAACTACAGCTCGGACCGAAAATACCTATGATAATTATTCAAAAACAACGTTTCGTTTAACCGATTAAATATGTTTTTTCATTTAATGTTTAAAAAATGTCATAACTGTGTTTCTATGTTCTTATATTTTGATAAAATTGTGTTAAAATTGGTTTCTAGAGGTTTGAACACAACGGAAAAAACTTACCAATTTTCGTGTTTTTGAAGGTCAATAGGTATCTCTTTTAATAATTCAATAAAGAAAAAAAGGAAAACATAGGAACATGCTAATATATCATTAGATTGTTGATGTAAAAAATCATTGTTTTACGGGTAATATCCAGCGAGGAATCAGGGGACTACGTCTCAGCGGACCGCTCCATTTCCTCTTAAAGGTGTACTCACCTTCCCCGAGTAGTCGCATCTCGCGCAGGGCAGCAGTACGAGCGTGCGCGAGACGGCCGGCCGATACGGCAGCGCGGCCGCGAAGCTGAGGGCTGAGAACACGTCCGCGCGCGGGTGTCTATTGCTACACGATTGGTTCTTCTCTTCTGTAGGTTTAGCAACAGCAACACGCCTTAGTGTCACCTCGTGAGTGAGATAATTTACCTGTCTTTTTCTGACGTCTCTAGATAGACAGTGACAGGTTTAGTCTATTGCGCCTCGTGCTAAGGCTGCTGCTTTTAAAACGTGTTAAAATCTCACTTTGCCGGAGCAGTGGCATCGCGCGCAATGCAGTGCAGGATGAACGAGGCGCCGAACAGACGCCTCATCATTGGCGCAGCTTCTCTACATACGAGGGTCAAACTGAAAGTTTCGGGAATAGAAAAAAATA
>BHDV01043318.1:157552-169008 GCA_005406045.1 Adoxophyes honmai | reverse complement strand
CCATGGTGTTATTGAGCTCCCCGATCAGCTGATTGACATATAGGTTAAATAGTCTGGGTGATGTTAGACCCCCTTGTCTAACACCACATTCCAACCTATACTCCTCTGACAGCGAGCCTGCCCATCTGACGACATTTGTTTGGTGGCCGTACCAGAATCTGAGCAGTTCCACCAACTCACCGGGCAGTGACGTCTCCTCATATAATTTCTGCCATAATTTACTATAGGACACCAAATCGAAGGCTTTCGATAAGTCAAGAAAACATGCGAATACAGGTGTTTTCCTGTCCGTGTAGTACTGCACAGTGTGCTTAAGACAAAGAACAGCTGTTTCAGTGGATAACCCAGGACGAAAACCAAATTGTGCGTCCTGGAGTTTAATATGACGTTCCAGCTGCTTGTCCAGCACACCATCCAGCACTTTCGCTACAATCGTTGCCAACGAAATGGGCCTATAGTTTTTAACATCCGAGGAGTCTCCAGTACGGTTTTTTATTATTGGCACCACCACAGTTTTTAACATATCATTTGGCATGTAATTATGGCTAATACAGAAAGTAAAAAGCATGGCAAGAACTCTCGGTAAGTGCACCCCGGCGTATTGCAGATGTTCAATACTAAGAGAGTCGTGACCCGGTGACTTCCCTCGTGTCATACTTCTCACCACTGATGCTACCTCTTTAGCTGTTATTCTCACCAAGGGGCCTCCAGGAAAAAGATTGTTAAGAGGCGCTTCCTCACGAGTGTCCATCGGAGATTCAACCCTAAAACTCCTCAGAAAAAGGTTGGCAATCTGGCCAGGCTCGCTGACCCCTCCCACACTGACAGGTTGGCCAGCCCTGGGGCTCAGTTTATGAGTCTGTTTCCAAAAGTGTTTAAACTTTTTATTGGAATGGTGTGTAGCTAAGATATCCATTTTTATTTGCTCTTTATTGTCCTGACACCATTTCAATTTCTGCTTAAACACCTTCCGAGTTTCTACCATATAATTATAAGTACTCCCTGTTTTTGGTTTTCCACACAAAACCCAATTCCGGAACCCAAGGCGAGCCTCCTCGTGAGCTAACCGAACATGTTTGTTCCAACCTACCACATGTCGTTTTTTACATAATGTATCATTACCAATATAACTATAACTAGCACCGCCTGTTAAGGTTTCAACTATTTCACTATACAAATTATCAATAATTAATCTATGGTCAACATCATTACATTTTATGTCACTACAATTTCTAAATTCTACAGGGAAGTCAATGTCTCTTAATTTATTATTACAATAATTTTCATATAAAGTCAATTGTTCCAGGGTTCTCTCTCCCCATATAACTCTATTACATAAATTGTTATTCATTTGATTTTTATTTTTAATTACATTTAAATTACAAACTACTTCTAACGGGTGATGATCTGACCAATAAATATCATAATGTATTTTAACATTTTGTACTGTTTGTCGCGCCGCTTCTGAAAGTACGCAATGGTCCAACCAACTTTTCGAGCCTGTAATATCACTCACATAAGTGTACGTATCCGATGTTGCTCCTAAAATGTCCAAATCAACACACTGCCACTTAACATCCGCACAAAACTCTAATAGTTCCCTACCGAACCTTCTGCCCGGGTGCGCATTGAAGTCCCCTAGAATGAACACAGAGTCTATTTGGTTCTCCTCCACTATGGCAGCAATCTCACCCAAGCACTCAGTAAATTCGGTAAGTGTCTCCGTTGAGTCGACGGGCATGTATACCGAGAAAACTAATAGCGAGCGATCCGATAACACTATCTTGATCCCAACGATCCGCGCACTATTGCACTTCACAATCGAGACCGACGTAAACAAACGTTTGCGCCACAGCAGTGCGACTCCGCCGTACGGGCGGCCGCGTAGAATACCGGCTCCTGTGTCTACAGCCGACTTCCCGGTGAACTCGAAGTCGGCGTCTATACTTCCCAGGAACGGGATGTCCTCTGGGATTAGCCATAACTCTTGCAATGCTACTAGGTCAGCTGAGCGGCATAGACTCCTAACACACTCCACTGAGCGAGTGACGGACCTACAGTTAAAACTTAACATTCTTGTGTTATGGTCGTTCATTAAATACAAGAGGGTTTATTTTCCTTGTCAAGTGCCTGTCTCTTCATTCTGTTTTCTTCATACATTTCCCTATTCATATAAATAAATCGCCTGAATCGTATCCCCTGTGGCCACAGTCCGTCATCTAGGAATAACGATATTTTGGTGTGTGGTACAAAGATTTTGTACGCGTCATAGCGTTTTTGAGTTCGACTATTTATTTTCCTCAAGTCCACCACCAAGCCTGTTTTTTCCTTAATATAGTCAACAATATCATCACCACTTGTCTGTTTATCAACTTTATTTATGAATAAGGGTATTGTTTTTTCAGCGGCTTTAAACTTCTCATCCGATTTTATCACCGCCTTTCCCTCCGATCCTTTAAAACGAGATTTACGTTTCTTCTCTCCCACTAAAATCCAACGGTCCTCCGTACTATCTTTCTTAATATTAGAATTCTCAATGCACTCGGCACCCTCCTCCGCCTGTAACTTGGGACACACACCAACAGCTTGTTCATTGTGTCTCTCCGTCCCACTCGTCTCCGTGGTGCGCGCGTGCTCAAAGTCAGTTATCTCTTTTTGTGCGCCTGCGCCGTGTGTCTGCTCGGACGATAGCGACTTTTGTGGGGGTGACAGAGATAACACAATTTTACAAGTAGGACCCGCATTATGTACGCTCACGTCAGCCGGGCCGTTATCGTTCACCGGCGAGCTACCCTCAACATCATTTTGTACAAACTGTAGCAAACCGGACGGACCGCTGTCCATATTATTATAAAAACTGTTGTTTACAAAACCGCCACCCCGTTTTCGGTTGATATTTAAATCAAAGTTGTTGACAATCGATGCTTGCTTCAGATTCAGTACTTCATTTCGAATGTCATTTAACAAAATAATAACAAAATATATAAAAATAATATAAAAATAATAACAAAATATACAGATATTATAAAAACCTAAGCCTAACCTACCCTAGCCACGAGAGAGTTTTACATTCATACATACCTACTTCCATCAAGACAAGTCTATTGGTCAGTAAATATACAGCTATTATATAGCTAGCTTTGCCCAAGGCTTCAAAACGCCCAGAAATCAGAATACCTGGTAAATAAAGCGTTGTTGGAAGAACACTTGTCTTTGAAACCTCTCGAAAAAGTTAGTATTTCAAAACGCGTCAGAATATTTTTAAGGAATGGAACACCATAACCGCAGCCGCACTATCATCAAGCATGCTAGGTACTCCTGTGGCAAAGAGGCGACTATATTGAAGTTTAAATAAACCTCGTCGCGAGTGCTTCCAATGCCCAATTTGTAAGGCCACTGCGTTCGAGATTCATAAAACCAATTTTTTTTTGTATCGTTGGCGATCTAGGTTAGGCTTTTATAATAACTATAATATTTTGTAATTTGTTTTATTTTGTTACTTTTATATAAATATATTAAAAACCTAACTTAAGAGACGAATAAATGTACTGAGATATAATTTAATGAAAATGGCAATATAAAAAATAAATTAGTAATGGGACGCTTTTTACAACACAAATTATTGTCGGTAAAAAAGAAGAACGACCCACGTTTGTTTTTCAGTTTTGACCCACCATAAATAAGTTTGAGGCATACCTAAATAAGTTAGCCTTTGTTGAATTACCGTTGTTAAAACGACAATATTATGTACGCGGATGCAACACTGTATAATCTCATAGATCACAAAACACGAATCGGTACAAACAATGCGACTGGCACGCAATTGGCAGCAATAAAATAATGGCACCCCGAACATCAGTGCCACGTGTGCATTATGTTACCATGTGTGTAAGTACTACATTTTCGCCACTTTAGATTATTTGCTTTTCATATTTGGCATGCAGGCAAGTTTCAAAACTCATGAACGTAGAAAACAGTGCATGAGTAGGTATGTTAAGGAGTCCTTATTTCTGCCGATTTCAATTATGAATCTGCCGAGGGTTTGACTACCACCTATAAAAAAAATAGGACACTTGCGACAATAAATGACTTTTCTGGTTGCGACATGTTTCTGTTGGGGCTTAGGGCCACAGTTCTAACGTAACCAATCCTACCTTTCTCGCTGTATCATTTTTGATGAAATAAAAAATATTTACGTTGAAGTCACACTAGCATAACCTAATCTATGTTTTGTTTTCTTTGTCTTAGTTTTTCTATAATAACCCGACGAAAATAATCACCAAAGTGTTAATGGTAAATGAGGCCGTTAAGTTCGTCGCTCTCCCTGTGTATGTATGGGTGTGAGTGTACCAGAGCTCCTGAACAGCCCTCGTCAACCCTCGTCGCTCACCGTCGCGCTTTAATCTTTTATTATATCCCTCAATCAAGCGAAGCGCCGGCCCTTGACTGAACCAAGACGGAGACAGGACGGGGTCAAAGGCCGGCAATAGCCCAATCACCACTAATCAGTGCGTGAGAAACTCATTTACAATATATCTATTGTCACGGACAATATGGTGTAGATCTTATTATTTTCCGGATTCAGAATCAGATAAAGGTCTGCTCTGTGACTAATTCTGTCAGGAGCACGGCTTTACCTAGTTCTCGGTTGTTACTCAGTGGTGCATAACGAACAGTTCATTGCCCTGGACTGAATGCACTTAATTTTCCTAAAAATAAGAATTACCAAGGTAAATTACTCATGAACCAAGATTTTTTTTATAAAACGGCTAGAAAACTGACTGAGACACCTGATGGTGTAGTGTAGGTAATAGCCCAGAGAAATTTAATGATGATGACTGACAAGACTTTAGTTTTAACGTGTTAAACTTTTCAATCATTGTATGTTTCATCATCGGAATGCATAATGTTTCCATAGTAAGTAGGAACCTCATTATGTTTTGGCAATTGATCGTCGGAATCCGGCTACAAAGCTTAGGGCCAGCCCACGCTTAGGACTGTTATACGACCAATGTGTGACGCAATACTTGAGTTGGAATAATGTTATATTATTAGATTAAATTAAATTACTGTTCAGTGCTTAGGTACCTACTTAAACCAACATCCTTACTAACTTACTCGTGGAAGTATTTGAACTAGATATAAAAAATATTGCGTAGCCGTTCAACTCATTAATGTGCAATACGATGTAAACATTTTTGATTTTAAATTGCATGTCGAGCAGCAGATGTCGTCACGTCAGCCGACCATAGATCAGTAATGTCGCTATGTTGATACATACCTAGGTATCGAGATTATCAAAAAATACCACACGCAATACGACTACCAATTTCACATAGTACGTTTGGAGTTTAATTAAAATTAGGAGATTAAACGTGTCACTTTTATGACCTAAATAAATTATTATAAATTATTGTAAATTTTCGCGCGAAAAATTAACAAACATCCGCGTATTTAATCCACCCACATAATAAATTTGGCAATTATAATATTAGAAGGTCCTTTGGTATCAAAAACCCATGAACATACAGCGGAAAAAAGACTGCCAAAAAGCAATATCTTTTGGTAGAATAAGGACATTGTGCCGTTGGACTATAATGGGCACGTGAGAACCCACCACGTGAAATAAATCATTTCTCCGCCATCGCCGGAAACAGCGATATTTGATCCCCACTTTTACACAGGAAGCTTTCGATGGCACATAATCGAAGTTTAAGAAATATCGCAGAGAAATACTTTTGTTTGCTCAAAGGCTTATTTGCTGCTTAAAGGGAACCTACACTTTACCCTATAAAAGAAAGTATGGACAGATTACTGAAGTACTTAGGTAGATACGGTCAGCTGCAGAGATAAAGAACCCACGCAACCACACGGTACTTACCAGTTTTCTTCTGGAGAGCTTTCTTTTTAGTTAGCGATTATTTAAAACATCAGATGACATCCAAAAGTAGCCCGAAAAAGATAATCGACAATTTTAAAATTTACTTTTATTTCTGAGTGTCTCGTTCTGAGTTTTCGCTACAGTTTGTTCCGGGTTTAGTGTTTGTCCTTTCTTTGGAACGCGCCTGATTAGGTCTCTGATTAGAGAGTTTTTTTATCGGGAATCAAACCTAACGTTCTACTAAGAATAACAGTTACGCACTTTGGAGACACAGTAGAGTAAATTAATATAACCAGGTTTTACCTGCCTAATGCCTGCTTAATGCCTACGTCAATTCATAAATCTCATTACTTCAATAAAAAGTAAGGTCAAGAAAAAGTTGCACTGCTTCCTTCTACCAAGTTTGTGACATGAACACGATGGGTCCACTTTTCTGTCAGGTCTGTTTAGTTCCACATGGGTTTAGCGAACGGTCAGCATCGGCAAGGCACCCGGAACCGAATCAGCGCCGGTATGATTGATTCTTTGTACTGGTCGCGCTTGAATGGCGTCGCGCGCGCCGCTCTCTGACCGCCAGGATTTGCGTTCCTATGACGATTAACAAGGACATTAAATTACTGACGGAAGAACATACAAGCATTCTTTATTAGAGAACGCAGAACAGAAGATAAGCTGAGAGAGATTCCTTAAGGGATGAGTCCGATTTGTAGGTACTTCCATGCCTTGTTTGTACAATTAAGTTTCTAATACTAATGCCTACTATTGTCCCATGTGGTATCGGGTTTAAAATTAAAATTCTGTGTTTCTTCCGGAAATACCGTAAGAGACGTACGAGACAATTGGTTTAGGTATGCTTTAGGTGACTAAGGGAAAGGTCGAAACCATCAACTTTTAAATAGTTGTAATTGCTAAAACGTAATGGTTATTTTTATAGGTCTTTCCAAACAGAAGACAGTGCATTTTACAGAAGGAGGTATGACTATGGCCAGTGAGTAATGACACAGTAGTCTCGTTTGTATAAATTTAAATAAATGAATTAATTAAATAAAATAAAAATTAACAATAAAATCATGTAACATATGCATCACGGCCCATCATCGTCGCGCACTACATACTTTGACCGCGAAATTCCTCGAGGCGGCCCGCCCCACACGCACTCGCCGAGGTCACACTCTAATTTGACAACTGACATTGTTCTACGTGATTTTATGTACCAAAATCGCCTTACCTTTAATTATGTCCGGTCAGTATAAATACGGTCGAGTGCGAGTCAAATTTATCAGTCGACCTGCACGGTTTGAAGTGATCTTTAGTTCGCCAGAAAATACACAGACCACGGAAAAAATGAAACCGATGGTGGTGTTGTTCGCTCTCGCCTCCGTGGCCTGCGGGTCGCTGCTGCCGCTGGCGCAGCCGCCGCACCACCCGGCGCTGGTGCTGGACCCGCACGGCCGCCCGCTGGACACCGCCGAGGTCATCAGCGCGCGCGCGCTGCACCTGCAGGCCAAGGCGCTGGAGCACCACGCGCCGCTCGCGCACGCCGTCGTGGCGCCGCTCGCGCACTCCGTCGTGGCCCCCGCCGTGCTGGCGCACGCGCCCGCCGCCGTCTCGCACCAGTCCCGCGTGGACGTCGTCTCCAGCCCCGCCGTCGTCTCCCACGCCGTGCACGCCGCGCCCCTGCTGGCCGCGCACTCGCTCCCGTACGCCCACGGCCTCGCCGGACACGGCCACTGGCTGAAGAAGCGCTCGCTGGGCCACTACGCCCTGGCCGCTCCCGTCGTCGCCCACGCCCCGTCCGCCGTCTCGCACCAGTCCCGCGTGGACGTGATCTCCAGCCCTGCTGTGGTGTCCCACGCCGTGCACGCCGCGCCCGTGCTCGCGCACGCCGTGCACGCGCCCGTGGTCGCCCACGCCATCGCGCCCGCCGCCGTGTCCCACCAGTCCCGCGTTGACGTCCGCACCAGCCCCGTGGTCTCCCATGCGGCCTACAGCTACGCCCCCCTCGCCCACAGCGTTGTCGCCGCTCCCCTGGCCCACTCTGGACTCGTCCACTCCGCTCCCCTGGCCCACTCTGGACTGCTCCACTCCGCTCCCCTCTACCATTCCGCGCATCATGGCTACTCCAGCCCCCTTGTTCACGCGTGGTGAATAGCGATTCTGGCGAACACCAAATATAATGTAAATTGTACATAAAATAATTAAAAAAAAACATTAAACGAAACAACCATGTTGTTAAAAATATTTTGACGTGTTATTTACGCAACAATCCTATTTATACTATAAAAATTAAACTTTATGTGGATGGGTAGATGGAACGTGTGAATGTTTGTGTATACACAGGGTTTCTCTGTATGAATGCTCTGAAGAGGGTCATATAAGAACATGTAATGTTTACCATTTACAATAGGTATTGTAATTAGTCTAAACTTACCTTTAGGTTAAATTTATGTTTTTACATGAATACATCACGCCTGTATGTAGGCAGGGCAAACGAAACGCTATAGCATAGACAAAGCCATGATTTACCATGATTTCATGATGGTATAATAGTGACAAATTGCTAGCTAGTCGCCTAAAATATTTATACTGTTTCCTTGGCCGTCTCTTACGACATCTAAGGGAGGAATGGAGAGGTGTTATTCTGAACCTGGCACCACACGGCATAGGTTTTAATTGGTTTTAGGATTTACTAGGATAAAAATCCCGGATAGCATAGGAAGGAGCCCTAAGCTGTAAACAATTATTGTGTCCTTACCTTAGCCATGTGGCTGGCAGTACTCCCACAGTCCTAACTTTCTAAATTATTCCTCACATTTAATTTTTCAACTCCTTTCAGCATCCACAAGTCACCTATTTACGAAATGGTTATTTTTAATGTGTGAAAGTTTTGAAAATTCAGATAAATTAGTAGTTGATTCGTTTAATTAGACGAAACACAGACCTTTTCGTAGTCTATTAATTACTCATTTAATCAAATCTATTTGGGGTGGTCCAAACGTCCATATTTAATTAAATATTTTGCTTTCAATTTTAGGGTTCGTGTATAGAATATTTTCTTCTCTACGGAACCTCAAATTCAATGTTTCAATAATCTCGTTCGCGAGTCATGACGCCGGCAACGCTAGAAATCCAACGTAATAAGTAGACGTCACTTCAAAGCTCGCAATATATCGCAAATAAATTACTAACTAAATTCCTACAAGAAAAGACCATCTAATTAGAAACGAACAATAAATGGAAAATACTTCTGTATCGAAGAAACAAATATGCTAAGATTTATTTTTAAGTTTAGAATTCTCATCAGGTAACAATCGAGTAGTTTGTGGCCAGCATTTTTTTAATGAAGGGCCTGGCATTATACAAGTTTCGACCTAAATATAAAAGATATCTACTTCGTTGGTTATTCGTAGAAAGTACTAAAATAGTAGTACTTATTAAACAATTCTTATAAAAAAAGAACGACGACTTTTCTTTATCCATAATATTTTCTGCATTGTTCTTGAAATTTTTTAAGCTCTGAACTAAATGCATGCAGATAGAGTCTAAGTTTGTATTTTTAATTTAAGTGTCTCGTAGATCGTAGACACTCTTTAACTTAGTTCCTTGGGACTTTTACTCAAAATTTTGTATATTTTTGAAATAACGTCTGTGTTTTTGAACTGTCGTGAGACTCACTTATAGTGAAATAAAACGAATACACTCCTATCTTTGTTTCGAGTGGCAATGCGCGTCTCACCACTGCCGCCTTAGCTCACGATGATGGGTCACGAATTGGCCCGTAACATGTCGAGCTAACTGCGACACAAAAACGTGAGTGTATCCATTCTATTTCTCTATAAACGTCTGTGTTGTTGACACTGATGTAAGTACTTAGTTTAGTATTAGTAGGTACTTATTACATTATGGTCTTTGAAGATGATATTCAGTGGTTCCATCCCACCACGCAAATAAATAATTAATTAATCTTTTGTGTCGTTTAAAATGTACCTATGTCAAAATAAATGTAAGACTTGAAATCACTTATCTTATAATTACAGTTAATAGTCGTGCTTCTGTAACGATTCGTGAGCTCGACTAACCCCGTTTAGGAACATACATTAATATGTTTACTCGCATTGTCTATCCTTTATATGTATTATAATCCGAATAAGTAAACACAACTCATACCTACTTGAATAAAATTTGATGTTTAATCCTCGTTAACTGGAAATATCATTAATTCCTAAAGACTAGGTACCGTTAAATAGGGTGAGTAAGGGCTAAAACTAACATTCAGACGTCTACAAAAAATATATTTTTGGTAACATTTTATACGATTTGTTTTTAAATGTTCACGTCATTTGAATGTTAGTTTTGTCATGATTGTGAAAGAGTTTTCCATTCATAACTTTAACTAGTTACCATACTTTTTATTATTAAAAGTTTAGTTGAGATAGGATTTTATACTAAAGCAAGTTGGATGAATTGTTGGGTCACCATTATTTAGGTAGCGGTAGCCTATGAAAACCACCTCACCTCTTCATCATCACTATTCACTGTCCCGCAGAACTAACCCAACCGACCTTGTAATCCTTACATACCCGATTTTACGTTAGTGTTTATTTTTCCAATCGGTGTTTATGGAGGTACTCATATTCAAGACCTTTCAACCATTAAAATAATTATAGAGAGCCTTGCAATGTACTTGTCCGGTAGCCTTGTTATAATTACATATCTGCTCACACCACGCAATCACATCGCATTCAAAAGCTCGTTACCTTCGTGATTGTTTTGAATATCGAGTATTCTGACTTAAATATGTTATTACTAGGTAGGTACTAGTATTAATCTAGGTGTAAAAAATAAAGAAGGTGGATATTTTATATAATTTGTATATTTGTCTATTCGTTTTAATGAAGTCTACTAAAACGAAAACTACATTATTCGTTGAATCAGTTTTACGCTTCACCAGTGAGCAGCATGGGCCAGGGGGGCTGAATGCAGGAGACCATGATGGGACAAGGTCGAGATGGGGGCGGTCCACACGGCGGAGTGGGCGAGGGGAGCGACGTGCGCCACGTGCGCGGGGGAGGACACCACGTCCACGCGGGACTGGTGCGACACGGCGGAGGGAGCCACGTGCGCGACCAGGGGAGCGGCGTGCGCGACCACGGGGGCGGCGTGCGCGAGCACGGGGGCGGCGTGCACGGCGTGGGACACCACAGCGGGGCTGGAGATCACGTCCACACGGGATTGGTGAGAGACGGCAGCGGGGACGGAGTGCGCGACCGGAGCCCAGGAGAACAGAGACCTCTTCTTGAGCCAGTGACCGTGGGACAAACCAGAGTGGGCACCGAGGAGAGAGTGGGAACCGACGAGGGAGTGGGCACCGACGAGGGAGTGGGCACCAGCAAGGGAGTGAGCACCATACACAGAGTGAGCTCCGTGGAGGGGAGCAGCGACAACGGAGTGCACGGGAGCGGCAAGCACAGAGTGGGAGACCACAGCGGGGCTGGAGTGCACATCAACGCGGGACTGGTGGGACACGGCGGCGGGCGCGATGGCGTGGGCGACCACGGGCGCGTGCACGGCGTGC
>BHDV01043318.1:98794-157144 GCA_005406045.1 Adoxophyes honmai | reverse complement strand
ACCAGCGCCGGGTGGTGCGGCGGCTGCGCCAGCGGCAGCAGCGACCCGCAGGCCACGGAGGCGAGAGCGAACAACACCACCATCGATCTCATGTTGACGTGGTCTGTGTTGTTGTTGATTCGACGAGAACTGGATCACTTCAAACCGAGCGGTTGACTGATACAGTTACAGAACATTCCTTGCTATTTATACTGACACGCAAATAATTAGCTTATTATTTAACGAGGCTTAATTTAAAGTAAGTCGGATACAATGTCAAGTGTCACATGAAAGTAACCGGCCTTGCTCCGAGGGCAGCTTTAGCATTCCGAGTACAATTCGAAAACCGCTAAATCACTGCCTGGTCGCCGGCTCGAGCAGTTAACGCACCGGTCGACTAGGGCCAGTTAAATTAACAGCTCATTTAATATTGCGACTTGCGTCAAATACTATTTCCTTGTGCTAAATTAACACTTCTTAAAAAGTAACCGGAGATGGTGCAAGCTGCTAATTAACCAATTAAATACCTAACCAAATTAATTCAAATCATTAATTCACACTTAATTTAATTAATACGTGCGCATAATTTTAAGTATGTACAGTCAGCGTCTGATACATGGTTACACTTTGGTACTTTGTCACTGTGATCGCAGTGACAATTTCGTACTAGAGTTCAAATATGAGGTTAATTAGAAAAGGTACTAAAGTGTATACATGTATCAGACGCTGACTGTATATGAATGACCACTGCAGTTTTATCTAAACTGTATGAATACGTGCAGATCCGCATTCTGTCTGATTTTGGTCCGATTTAGTATCAAACGCGACGTCATGCGGCTTGTGGCGCGTGGGCAGAGAATAATGAGCCCTTTGTGACGGAAGGCCGATAATCAGAACAACAGAGAGTTTTCGCGCATTAAGCGCCGAGTACTTAGAATAAACGACAAACATACAGTAACTTAAAAGCCACTGCAAATCAGCATTGAAGAAAAATAAGTTTTATTTCATGATAATAAAACGCCGAAATAAATACGACTGAAAAATGCGATTTACTCAGAAAAACATAATTATTGTATTTCTAACACAAGTTTACCCGTGCCGTGCCGGTGATTGTGCCGCGTGGCATCCAGTTTAGAATAGCTCTTCTCCATTTCTTCCTTGGATGTCATAAGAGGCGACTAAGGAAGTAGGTTAACGTGTAAGTGTTTTAACTTGCACTATGATAGGCTAGTTGACAAAAAAACTATTTAATCCGTCAGATAGATTACCAAAAAATATTATACCCATATTTTTTCTTTTATTTTACATAAGAAAAATGACGATATTATATTATAGGTACAATTTTTACCGCACAATTTTCACGAGCCCCCACTCCGGAAGTTTGACGATCTATAACTTTATCGATGCTTGCTTGGTCATTTGATAAATGAAAAAATATGTGTGTCATATTTTCCCTAATCTAACGAACGGACTAATTAAAATTATTTTTTTAACCCAGGACACTAGCCTATACTCTTACTTAACTAAAAACCTGAAGATTATGCTAGAATTGGCTACGAAATGTGTCATAGTCATGTTTTTGTGCGTAATACCCAACCCATTTGGGAATACAGGGTGACGTATGCAGGTATAAATAAATAAATATCACTGGACAATTTTTACACCAATCACCTAGTCCCAAAGTAGGCAATTTAATGCCTGTGTTATGGGATGGGTACTAGACAACGGATAAACATACTAATATAGATAAACATCCAAGACTCGAAAGCAAACATTCGTAATCATCATACAAACATCTGCCCCGACCGGGGATCGAACCCGGGACCTTAAGCTTCACAGTCAGGTTCTTTAACCGCTGGGCTATCCGGCCGTCAATATAGTTATAATATATGTGTGTTTAGTTCTTAATAGTTATTTGCATTAATCCGTAATCCCGGAAGGAATGATACTCACGGTAAGTAGGTAGTTTCAAGAGCCCCTACTTTTGCCCCTTAGAATGACCGTTTTAAAGTCTCATTGCATTTCATATTAAGCAAAAGCCCCTTGCGACAGAATTGTATTGCGACCCGATTGTATACAAATTGTCGCTCATGCTGCTCATAATTTTCCAGTGATATGATACAAGTTTCTAGAAGCCAGAAACCATTAATCTTTTGTTGGGAAAAATACGACATCAGGTAACATTAGTTAAGAAGTTAAGGGCCGCAAAAGTTAAGAATAGGAACAGCACCTGCGTTAGACCAAAGGTCGATGCCCTTGTGAAAAATAGTTAGAGCTATAAATACACTAATATTAGGACCACTGCTGACGACCGCTGCGAACTGCGGAAATAGGTCAGTAATATTCGTAGACCTTACCAAATCAAGATATTAATCCTCAGGGAAATGAATAAGACTAACGAAATCGGAGTTTACAACGAAACACATAATACTTACAGTGTTTACTTTATGACAGAGTGAAAATAATGCGATTTTATTTAATAAAACAATTAACAACCACTATTTAAAACTCCATTAATTTTGATCTGTTTATTCTAGGACTACGTAGGTAGCAAAAAATGTGTGGTATTCAATTAAGTTTCATTTGTTATCCCTACTTGTAGTAAAGCGAAAGTTACTCGGTCTGTCGGTCCGATATCTTTCATGACTTAACCTTTGTTTACCAGTTTCTATGGCATTTGATATTTGAGTCCCGAGGACAAAGAAATTTCAAATTTTAATATTTGAGCGTAAGTAAATTCAGCGCCGGCAGTCTATAAAACTCTACCTCCAGATAGATGATTTTTTATCCTGAAAAATTGCATCAGAAATCAATAGTTTTGGAAAGTCTACGTTGATGGAGTAGTAGGCAAAATATAGTACAAATACGAATGAGATTCTTCCTAAACCCACAGGTAACCGTTTTCTCTAATCGAAATTTAGCTCTATGCCTGAAAACAGTTAAGAACTCTTTAAATATTCTTTTATTGTATTTAGACACATAGCTGTTTCTTAACCAGTTAAATTACAAAGAGAACACTCAAACCATATACGTTAAACTGTTTAGTAATGACTCCTTGTTAGGCAAAGCGCACTAGACTGAAAGTAATAAAAATGTATACCGAATTATTTTTCATTCCTACTTAAATAGTTATTTACCTACTGCATTATTTTAATAATCTGCCAAGTCTGTGAACATATTTTGCTATTATCTGTACTTTTCTACTCGCAAATGTGAAAGTATTAGGTAAATCTGTCTGTTACATTTTCGTACTTCAACCGCTGAACCAATTGCGACGGATATGGAGATTATTTGAGTGACGAGAAAAGATATAGGTTATTTTTATTGCAAAAAGTACATAGCACAAGCTGGTATTTTATAGTTTTAGATTAGGTAACCACTTATCCGGAAACTTTACGGTTTTAATATTAAACTCTTAGTTGTGACCATAATATGTCCATTTTGCATAATGTGTGTAGTGATAGAAAAGGCTCAAGGGACCGTAGGCCATTGACTCCTTTCACAGCAGCTTTACCTTCTTCACGCGATAACCTCCTTTCAAACCCGGTTTATCCCTTCAGCGTCCAAGACTAATTACGATGAAATACCTACTGTATACCGCAGATGTACTTTGGATAACGATGGTTCTGGACCAGTAGTGGTGGATTTGCCTGTCCTGAAATTAGAAATTATTGCTTGTCTTAGGGTCAATTCCCACCAAAAGAGCAGCGCAGCGCGGCGTAGCGCAGCGACCCGCTCCGTGGAATGAGAATTTCAACTTTATTTTCATTACAATAACACTTATTATCGCATGAGAAACTCTAACGATGCGCGCGGATGCCCGCGTATCCATGGTGATAACAACGCATTCCATAAACGAAGCCGTGCGACTGCGCGAGCCTTCGCAGGAATGTCCGAGGATGCTCGAGCAGTCGCGACGGCCGCTGTCAATACATATGTCAATATGTCAATAATTATGTAAATTCCAGCGACTTCCTACGCATTCCAGCGGCTTCTCGAACAATCGCAGGAATCGTCGCGCATTCTCCACGGAGCGGGTCGCTGCGCTACGCCGCGCTGCGCTGCTCTTTTGGTGGGAATTGACCCTTAAACTAAAGTTTGGTTAGAACCGCAACTAAATTGTGAGGAAATACAATCATAACAATTTTTCAAAAACGTTTGCCCGTAAATTAATAACGAGTGAGACTTATAAAGCTGCACGAGCGCTTCTACTGGCTCCTGACTGGGCCTGATGTAGACTTGTCCGCGTTGGTAAACTGGCTGTACTTCGGTGACTGTTTTGGTAAAATCGGGGGTTTTGTGCGTGCAATTACAGATGAAGTTATCATGACGAATAACTAGGTAGGTACGGATATAGCCAGAATATTTTCCGTTTGCACTCAACTTACCTGCCCAGGCCGTATAATTTATAAGGAAAATACTAAAAAAGTAGCCAAGGAGCAAGTCGGACTCGCATACCATGCGATTTTCCGTTGAAAATACCTTAATAACTGTACATAGTTTAGTTTTTCCTGTGAACCTCGCTTAAATCTGTACTACTTAGTGTAAAATCATTAAAATCTCTGTAAACTTCAGAGATAAGAGTGTTTTTCTGTTTTTTTGTTACAAATTCGAACGATGCGTAGTGAAATTAAAAAATATATCAAAATGTGCAATTTACTCCTTTCATATTATACCAAACCTAGAATACTTGTTTTGAAATTATAACACACCCTTTTTACTTCTTTTTCTGTTATTTTTGTTAGTAAACTATTGGGTCAAAATAATCTAAAACTATTCTAAATTTCAAGTTAACTTCATAAATACACCTATTATAACATAAATAGGAGTTAACTAAGTCACAACGCGATGTTAATATGATCATTAATTGCTTTTATATCACTTAGTTATCTGACTTAAACATTTCTAAAAAACTTTGTACACAGAAGTGGGACAGTAAGTATTTTTGTTACTTTTAACTGATAACATTAACGGCATCAAAAAGAGGAAATCGGAATTTGCATGAAATAATTTAAATACGACGGCAGTACCTAGGTACTGAATCCAACCATCATAAATACGTCGTACCTAGCCACTTTTAAATAATTCAGAAATGTTCCAACTTTTTAAAATGCTCATTTATCAGTGTACACCTAAAAATTGGTTGATTTCATCCACAGTATTACATATTCTAATACCTATTCTAATAATAATTTCATCTATGGGTGTACCTACAAAGCATACCTACCGATTGTAAGAGCTCATATTTTATAGTCAAAACGTGAACTAGTCATGGTTTTGTCTATGTAATAACGTTTCGAAAGCTCTGCCTACCCTATTTAAGTATACAAGCGTGATGTAGGCACTTATTTATGTACGTATTCAGCTTGTATCTATAACAGCGGAGTCAATATACTTAGATAAAACTCCTCATCTTAAACAACCAGTAACCTGCCTGAACCTGTCGTGTTCGGCGATACAGCCAAGATTGATCGATGTTGTTTTTTGTTCATATAACAGGGTTTCAGTACTGCAATGTTCCTCTAGCCATTCGTCTATGTCGATAGAGATTCTTGGCGATACTATAAAGGGCACTGACCAGCTATCTCTCACATAAGGCTACAGAAACTCTTAATTTTATTCTTATTAAGTTTGACTTTCAAAATTGTATCTTGTACAGTAACGCGCCCTTGAGCATAACTATCAACGGTAAGCTATACCAGGAACCAGTTATAAATAACCTGTGACAGTTTGCAATAACAAGTATCTATATACGTTTCTAAAAAAGTTCATAAGGCAGCAAAAGTTGCTGATACTTGGAAAAACAATCGTAGTAAGCTGCTTGCCCACGCAGACTTAACCGAAGCGAGTTAAAATTATGCAAAGTAAAAATACATAAATTGATTCTTCCGCTAAACAATCATACCTACCAAGTACTTACCTACTTATTTTTAAGGTTGAAATGCAAAGAAAAAACCAATTAAAACAGATATTTACATTTATTTATGTCTTTTCGTTAATACAGCAACATATTAACGAAAACTACATTTTTTCGCTTCAGTCGTTGTGGTCGGTTTACCAGGCGGAGTAGACGGCAGGGGCCCAGGCGGAGCGCGCCTCGACGACGGCGGGCACCACTTGCTGCACGACGGCGGGCGAGGAGTGCACGTCCACGCGGGACTGGTGGGACACGGCCGAGGGCGCCGCGTACACGGCGGGCGCCGAGTATACAGCAGGCGCCGAGTATACGGCGGGTGCCGCGTATACAGCGGGCGCCGCCACCTCAGCCACCACAGCGGGCGAGCTGTGCACGTCCACACGGGACTGGTGCGACACCGCCGAGCCGCCAGCGTACACGGTGGCAGCAGGCGCCGCGTACACAGCGGGCGCGCTGTAGGCTACGGGGGCAGCAGCATACGCAGCGACCACCGGCTCCACCACGGCCTCAGACACCACAGCAGGCGAGCTCACCACGTCCACCCTCGACTGATGCGACACAGCCGAAGGCACGGAGTAAGCCACGTGGCCCACCGACCTCTTCTCCACACTCGGAGCCGCCACGGCGACCGCGACCACAGCGAACAACACCACCAGCGATCTCATATCGAACGAGGTCTGTGTTGTGAATGAGCGAAGATATCACTTCACACCTTGCGGCAGACTGATGCTCGACTAGGACTCGTCCCGCTATTTATACAGATGATAATAATCTATGCATGACTCTTTTGAGATCGCTATTTGGGCGTCACTGTACAAAGTAACCGTCCTTGTGAGTTGTCGCCGAAATCTGATCCTAAAAGGTCGAGTTGCAATTACAGGAGCTCGGCAATAGCTAATGGACGGTTGGCATTTGTGGACGATCTGTCGACGAGTAGGCCCGGTACTTGCCCACGCGCAGACGCACAAAGCGCACCTGAGCATTGTCATAAGAATGTTTTAAAGCGAACAAGGGCGTACATGCTCGCTCTACATCCGCAATAAAACAATACCTACCTAAACAGCTACCAATCAAAACAGGATATTCATTACAATAAAAAATAGATTTTAATTATATTTTAAAGAGATTTGCATATCGAGTTTGACATGATTCTTATTTTATAATTACCTTAGTTGTTCCAATTTAATGCCCAAACGACATAGTTTTAATTAATGGCTCAAGTATTTATTATGCCAATTCGTTTCCCGTTGACACTACGTATTATGTCTACGAGTACATTGTGTAATGCACTAACAAAACAAAGACAACTACGATAGGTGGAAATAAAAATAAAACATTATTAGCTTACGTGTAGCAAGGAAGTTTCTAGAGTAAAATAAGCAAAAGTACCTTAAAAGACGTAAAATAATTGTCGCTATGGGTCAATAAGTAGAGAACAAAAATATTGTTTACGGAACCCAATGCCAATCAGTTCAGACAATTCAGGGTCGTTGAATGTAGTTGGATAAAGTGTAAAGTTACAAAAGTTTTATCACTCATGTTATTGTAACTTAAGCTAATGAGATGAATTTCCGGACGTAACTTGCTCATTTTTGCATTATTAGGGTACCGTACCAAATTATTATTGAGACTTGATAGTTTTAGGTGATGTATGCTAATTTAAACGAAGTAAAAATATTAACGGAAGATCACCAACACGCTGGTCTGACCAAGTGAAAGAGGCCACCTCCGCGTCAAAATTTTACCAGACGGTGAAGGCTACTTCGGACCGCAATCGATGGAGACTGATAGTCCGTTTAAGGGGTTCCAGTGACCACGATCCTCAGTAATGAGGGACCGATTGAAGAAGAAGAAAAATATTAATAATTGCCGTCGGGTTTAGAATAACACCTCTATTTCTTCCGTGGATGTCGTAAGAGGCGACTAAGGAAATAGGGAAAGGTATATTTTAGGCGACAGGCTAGAAGCCAGTCACTATTATAACTTTATAACATATGATAACATGTTTAATACTGACTGTAATATAACGCGAGTTATATTTAAAGGACAAGTAGGTACGTCTACTATCAAACTGGAGATGACATTTTCCTTTACCAAGTCTTTCTGTGTTGTAGTAGGTAGGTACATACACGCAATTTCTAAAATGTTAATGGATGGTGGTTCGGAACCATAAGTCCGTAAGTCCAACTCGCTCTTAGCGATTAGCTTTTGGGTTTTTATTTCAACTGTGCAATCAACTTAGGGTTCCGTACCTCCAAAGTAAAAAAAGGAATTCGTATAAGGTCACTTCGTTGTCCGCACCTGTCTGTTTGTTACTATGTCGAGACCCCTTTTGTGGAATGTGGAAGATAAGAAATTTAAATTGATATACCTACTAAATCTGCGATCTTTTAAACTGCAAAAAGTAAAATCTCTAACTCAAAAACATTTCATTCATCTGAAAGGAGATCGGAGCCCAACGCTACCTCCGAATGACGGAGCCATGAAAGTTTTCATGAATCAATACTGTGTAACACAAGTCCGAATACAATCTTATTTTTGCAGTGAATGTCCTATGTCGATGTATTCGGATAACTGCAAGGTTAAGTTTGTCCCTGAATCCGTTATCCTTGTTTGTTTTGTGATAACGACATATATGTTCAGATAAATGGTACGGGATCGTTCCCCCACTAGTCCGACTCACACTTGTCCGGTTTTTAAAATATGTAAAGAAATCATTAAATGGCTACACCACCCACACCACATGCATACATACTATAATATTACAAACGTTGTGTCTCAGATCAAGTAACATTTATCTCTATCTCTTCTAAATGTATTACTATATTAGTACAGATAATAATCCAGGTTGAAAGTTGTTCGGATAACTCACGTTAGTAAAATCGAGTTTAGCTCGACATGTTTCGGACTAATTCGTAGCCCTTCATCTTGGAGCCGCGGCGGCTGCTGCAGCCAAACGCGAACTGCGCGCCTCCGCTCTCTTTGCGCGACTGAAGTGTCGCACTAACATGTAGAGCTAAACTCGATTTTATTAACGTGAGTTATCCGAACAATTTTCAACATGAGTGAGTCTCACGGTAGTCAATGTTTAAGATAATAATCCAGGCTTATTACCTCCCACTGCTGAGCACAGGGCTCCTCTTATTATGAGAGGGCTTGGGCTACAGTACCCACGCGAGCCTAGTGCGGATTGGTAGCCTAACACAACATAGAGTTACTTAGTCGTTGTATACAGGTTTCCTCACGATGTTTTCTTCACCGATTAGCTAGTGGCAAATAGCAAACTCGATTTCGCACATTAATTCCAAAAGCATCAGAGGTACAAGTCTGATACTCGAACCCGGGACCCCCTGCGAGGTGAAACCGCTGGGCTACTACGGCTCTAGTACAGACACAGATACAGATAGAGTTTCAGTTAAAAAAAAATATAAAAAAATAGAGAACCGACGTAGTCAGTCAAGTTCAGGTTTTCTACGGAAATCCATAAAACAGACAAAGTGCAGAGTAATTGAGTAATTAAAACACATAGGTACATTCGATTGCCGCCGGCCAGTGGTGCTGGTAAGTTGCGCCATAAAATTGGCAATGGTATTGAACTTGTATTGTAATTGCCGGCTGGCTAGACTGAGCCGAAATATACAATTTCCTCATTCATTTATTCGTTTTTAGGGGTCACCGAAGCACATATTAGACGTTCGAGTATACATGCATACATAAAGTGAAGTCCAGAATTAGGCGAACTAACTTGACAGCCGAAAATGTTGCCAGACATAGGAAAAAATAAATAGTGATAAGTTTATGTCGACATAAATATGTCGATATTACCATGTGCTTTCTATAAATCTGATTCTATTTAAATTTTATCAAGTAATTCGTCGAAACTTTCACACTCTTACATAATTTCCCAAATATGGACGAACTACTGCAATTTACCGCGATTTAATATGATCTGAAGGATGTACGATTTACTAACAAAAATGTATCCAAGTTGGTGTATTTTTAATTTGTACCAATTTTTATTATTATTCATTTACCTACTTAGTAAAATTATTAGTTTAATTCCAAACACAATAGTAAAGATAACAAAACTTTTTACTTTAAACATCGATTTTATAACAAGACTTTTTACTTTAAACATCGATATTAACAGCACTGGCCAAACTGTGGCAACTTTAGTGCACAATGAACTGTCAAGTTAGTTCGCCTAATTTTGGACTCCACTTTAGGTACATTGCGCCTGTATGTATTCCCAAATAGGGTAGATTATTTAACACTTGGTACATAGAAAAAAATCTTAACTTTATCACGCTCCATTAGCTACTTTAGCATTCATTTCATTCACTTAGGTTCCGAGTTAAATAAACGAGCTTGTCGCCTAATGCATGCCTAAATCTACTTCCTTTAGTAGCCTCTTACGACAATAATGGAAGAAGTGGAGAGGTATTATGAACCCGGCACCCCACGCCCAAACCGTGTTTTTGAAGTAAATATGGAAATGTACTTTAGATATGGAAACCAAACAACCACTATTTTTGGAGCAACGATACTATCTTGAACTATTAAAAAAAAAGATTTTATATAAAACGCCATCTACCTCACTTCGATGGCACTTCCTAACACCGGAGCCTTTTATTTCTAGTCTAATAAGGTTAGGAAATCACCTCGGAATTCGAGATACCCAGCTGGAAGTTTTGTAAATATTTGCATATTGAGGCCCTAAAAGTTGTCTCAAAACCTACATATTCTAGGGTGTGAGCGACTATTAAATTTCAAGATCAAAAGTCAAAAAAATCTGTTTTTTGCGCTTCTTTTGTAAATATCTCATTTCCTATGGATTTTTGCTATTTGTGTTTCTTTTCAATATTGTAGAATACAAAATTCTCTACAAATTTTGCGTCTATTTTTTTTTATACGGTGAACCGTTTTCGAGATATAGGTCGGAGAGCGCGCGGTCACAGCATCACTTAAGGCCTTGGGTTCTTCGATGGCCAAAACGACACAGATATTGTAAAACTTCAAAATGCTGCAGAAGTTGATGGTCGGGGGCACGGCCGTGCCCCCACCAAGTCGAGCGCGAAGCTAGCACTGCCGTACCATCCTTTACTGGATCCATTTCGCCGCGTTTTCAGGCACCTATTTGAGCACTTCTGGATAAGACCAGAACGCTGAAATTTTTGTCATCTAGTAAGCTATAATTACATACTTAAAATACAAAATTTCAAATCAGCAGGTCATTTAGTACCGAAGTTAAACGAAAGCAAAGTTTCGCATTTTCGACACTCACTCACTCACTCATGATCATCAAAATAGAACTAGTACCTGGGCCGTTCTCCAGCCGTACGATTTTTCGTGTTCTCAAGTTCAAGTGCTTGTGAAATCTAAATTTTAACAGATAACCTTTTAAAAAAATTACTTTACGTAATTCACACTTTGTTCTACTCAAAATAAGTCTAACAATAGTATATTCTTATTATTAAATGCGCGAAACAAAAATCTAAAGTCAGTGAAGTCCACATTTTCGCCTTGTCCCACCTCCAAAATTTGTTAGTTGATGACATATACTTCGAAAACTAAACGCGGAAACTATAGGTTTTTGTTGTTCACAGCAAGCCAATTACATGATAAATTGAATACTGTTGCCTAAATAATTATTTTTACGTTAGTTTATTTTTAAAGCCACTTTTAAAAAGTGTCCCGAGTTTTGCGTCTTAACCAAATTCGGCCATAAAACACGTCGTACTGCTCAAACGCATACTCCGAGAGACATCCTCGATACGTTCCTAGAAAGAGACTGTCACGCCGCGACGGCCAAACAGTGCGAACCTGTGATTTATTGTGTCGTTGCCGAATCACGAAGGAAAGAAAACAACACGAATTTTTTGTCACGGTTGAAAGTGATTACCATTTTATTTTTTTCTCGCATGTTTTGTTAATATATTTAACTCAGATTATTTTGACATATTAAACAGTGTTATAACTACTTACACAAAAAATATTGAGTTTTTACCAATAACGGTTTTGAAGTAATTAATTAAAAACTAAATTGCTCACGTGATTACCGCACCGGTGATTACCGAAATTTGAGTGATCTCCGCGGTTTCATAGACGCGGTAATAACTAAATTGGTTATTTATTGAGTTATTACTGTAAAACATAGGTTTTAAATAATGCTTCTAATGATTAAGAATATTACTCTGTGCAACACAAAAAAAAATATACCTAATTAAAAAATAATAATTTCACGTTATGTTTTTTTAATCAATGGTTACCAATAATTAAAATTATTATACTATTACTTAAGATGTTTATAATTCAAGGCTATAAATGTATATCATAAAAAGTCTTGTGATATCTATCAATAAACGTGATTTCATGCCAATATTGTTTGCTTGGGTGATTACCGTCTTATATGAAAAAAGAAAATTTAATTATCTCGATAATTATAAGGTTTACAGTGATGCCTCTTTTTGCAAAACGTTTGAAATGTGAAGCATTATACGATTTATTCATAAAAACACACATTAACATAAAATGAAATTATGTCACGGAGTGTCACGCAAAACTGCCTTGCTCGTGGAATGACCCACCTACTTCCCATAAACTCACAAAGCTGAAATTTGGTACAGAATTAGGGATTAATGACTACATAAACGGAAAAATATAAAAACTGGGATAATTGAAGATCTGGAGTACCTGGTGACCCTGATTAGAAAGCACTCGAGCCCAACCAAACTACTGTCGAAATCGACATACCTCCTTTACAAAAAATATTGAACTTAGTGGGTCACCTCATTTTACGTCAAAAATCGAAAACCAGCTGGTCTGGTACATAGAAAAAAATCAACTATAATTGCAAAAATCCAGGGTAGAGGGACACATCTTCTAATTTACGCCAAAAAACGAAGACAGTCAGCAGCCAACCCAAAGCCACATTGATTTAATTAATCAAATATTTATAATCATTGATCTATCGATAGTTCATCAAGTATATAATGGCGCGTTTTCGATCGGAGACCGGTCGACCCAAAGTGATGTTATGACCGCGCGCTCTCCGCCCTCTATCTCGAAATCGGTTCACCGTATAAAAAAAATAAAAAACAAAACTTGTAGAGAATTTTGTATTCTACAATATTGATAAGAAACACAAATAGCAAAAATCCATAGGAAATGAGATATTTACAAAAGAAGCGCAAAAAACAGATTTTTGTGACTTTTGACCTTGAAATTTAATAGTCGCTCACACCCTAGAATATGTAGGTTTTGAGACAACTTTTAGGGCCTCAATATGCAAATATTTACAAAACTTCCAGCTGGGTATCTCGAAATTCCGAGGTTCTTACCTTAATTAACCTTACTTTATTAGGCTATTCCTCGCAACATAGCGAAGGAAATAAAGCTAAGGTTTAGTATGGTTAGCAACAGAGCCTTAAGTTCTGCAATGTCGCTTACCGCCATCTGCATTTGATAGCTGTAGTTTACTGCCCAACGATACCCACTGCATACCATACAACCTTGTTGTTTCGCAGTTCCACACAAACGCACCAGGCGAGGTGAAAGGAATTATCACACGGTCACTGGTTGCTTGGCTTAAAAGTTCTGTATATATCGAATAGATGTCGCTCTTTATTAGTATTTTGGTAGTACGGTCAGAGGGTAAAACGTAGTAGTCACTATGCTATTGTTTATCTGTAAATGTGATAAACAAATGTTTTTTGGCCCTGTGGTAACTGTCACTGCAATAAATAAACAAAATTAGTTGTTGTGCTGTTGGAAACTTGAACCAATTGATTCCTGACTTACCATAGAACTTATTTACAGTGCAGTGGCTATTATTTGCATTGTTCTATAAAGGAAAACATTATAACGTTTATTGTGACAACGTTCTGCGATGAGCCAGCAATCATTAGTAATCGTGCCTATATGTAGTTACTACTCTTATACTGAGTGGCAAATAATTTAGACGATGCCGCTATAGAGACGTCTATTTTTCATACATTACAGGGCCACATTATTTGTCTTTGACTATTAAATTAAAATTGTGCAAATTTACAAGCTTGTCAATGAACAAAATAACATGCTTTATTTCGAGTTAGTCCATCGCATTAAATTTTTAACCTAAAACTTAGCTAACTAAACTCATCGCTGAGGTCGACGTCGAGCTTTTAAATTTTCCGTACAATATTACAGCAGTACAGCTACATTTGACACTTCTACAACGAGCTCGTCGACGAGTTTAGTTCGTTACGTTAGAGTAAACACCACAGGTCTATAATGAAACAGCACATCGTCACGGTGTCAAAATTGGCTGTCATGCAGTATAGGATTTTTTAACAACTCGACGTTTTGCTCGTCAACGTTTGAGAGTAACACTGGTGCAGAATGACACATTGCATTACACAATAGCAATATGTAATACGCACGACAAATACGTAAGTAACAATTGCAAATCAATGGCAATCCGTAAGATCAGCGAGATACCACTCTACTAGTAGTGCAGATAGTTTTCAGTAGCGGAAGTAATAATATAACTCATTATCAGACCCCGTCATAAGTGGTGAAAACTCACTGAAAATCTAAGGGTTCACTCTACAAACTATTACGTTTATTATAAAAAAAACTTTCACCATGACAATGGCACCTAATATGGCATGATTTCAATCAATTTTCAGATATAAAATACAAAAACAAAACGTATTTTGCAAAAGCAAAATTGAGGACTAATCCGCTTTTGCAAAGTAAGTGTATCGACACGATCAAAGTGCTAAAAACTTGCATCCGCCTCGCTCTTGTTAACTCAACATAAAAGTCAAGTACAGTCAAGTGTATGAATATATTGTGCACATAACTTTTCATAAATTGTCCAATACCATCTTCAAACGACGAAATAAGGTCTGTGTATATTTTTGAAAGGATTAAATCGATGTTTATTTTTGCAGTTGACGTACTCACGCACTTTTTTGTCACTTTGATAGGGTATTGATATCTTTGTAGTGCCCTAGCGCTGCCTATCGTCCAGTAGTAGAACTTTTTCCACCAATGTCATAAATTATCAAAGTGTTCTACATGGTGATAACCCGATTTCGAAGATGATTCCATAAAACACAACTTCCAACTGCCACTCTGTAGACTTCCATCCCCAAGCATAACATCTGCCCTTCTGGATTAAACAAGGTGTTGCTTTCTTACGATCCTGGATATAAACAAACAAAAGAGTCCTATTTTTTTATCAATGATCCGTGCTTGCATGTATTCCTGAGCATACAGGAATGGGTTCTTCAGTCTGGCAGATGAACTCTTGCTTTCTCCCGGAGAGCGGAAGTGACGACACCCGTCGTCACAGCCCGCTGCCCCTGCGCGGCACTTGAACCGTTTCGCATTGTTTCCAATAGGAAAGCCGGACTCTTCCATTGAAGTTCATTATCTTGTAAACAGCGAATAATTGAAGATAATTAATAACGGTTAGATTAGTTATAAAAGTGTTGGCAATAATGGAAACCATTTGGATATACCAACTAACTCTACATTACATTGTGTACAATCACGCCTGCGTTTCCAAATGTGATAGGCAGAGTACACAAAGCGTAACATAGAAAATCACGACTATTTCACGCTTCGCAGGAATTTCTTGCATAATTTAAATGTAAAAATAAATAAACGCAGAGTAAAGTAGAGCTCCAAATTATTTTAGATTAAGACAGATAAGAAGCTGGGTTTACGTCTTCATCAAAGAGAAAAAGATCTACTGTTGTTAATGAAAAAAAACAATGACGTTTGATTTGTTTTTTTAGTGATTTTCCGTGTGGTGTCGAGTTAGAATTACATATCTCTTGTTTCTTCGCGATAACCAACAAACTGTCACTATTTTGCTTTTTTTTCATCTGTTTGTAAACCTAAAATAATGTTAGAAGTGGCTTTGAAACATGAAACAATCATGATTTCATCTATCTCACATTTTGTGTGCTCTACCTACCTCATTTGGGAACACAGGCGTGATTGCATGTATTTGCACATAGTGTTTTTTTATATTCATCGCTCATCTCAAGATTCTCCAGTTACGAATGTAGAAACTGAAAATGTGTGTCACATTTTTTACTACTTACATTTGCGTATACATCATGTTTCTTACGATCTGAATATTTATGATAATATTATTTGCCAACTTCCTAAATCCGTTCTTAGTCACTAGTTATGTAACGCTGCTCACATTTGGGCTGCATCATTTTTAAAGAGTTTAACACGAAAGCGTTTATTTGGTAAGATTACCTACTTAAATACATTGATGAAATGTGACAAAGTACACAAATGTACTTATTCGCAAGTAAGTACATAATTTATACAGGAGCACAGGTGCGAGCCGAATACCACTCACTTATAGATGTAACATTAATAATCTCTATCTGGTGTACTTTGCTATAGATGATAGTCAATATATTCCGATTCAAATATATAAGTTTCCTTGCGATAAAAATGTGTGTCAGATGTAGTATACCGACACTATAGTGATAAGGTAGCAGTCTGCAGCCAAGTATATAAGTAGAGACACATTGTCGTTTTTGACTTTTCTAAAGTAAGCAATGCTAATGCACTAGCAAGGTGCCCAGGTGACCAAAGGGCTGGCTCGTTCCTTGGACAATTAATTGGTATTATCATACAGAGAAAGAACGCTAGCTTTTGGGTCTCGGGCATGTTTTCTTAATATAAAATCACTTTATTTTTTGGCAGTTTCTGTTATTCAGTGCCGTATCTTGGGCCAGTGGTGCCCAGGCACAGGGCGCAGACCCTGGAGGGGCGCAATGACCAGACCAGTATCTTCAAGGGTGCTCTTTTGAAACCACACACCGGGTGCATAAAGGCTAGTTACGGCACTGCTGTTAGATTCTTGTAAGTGTTTCATTAATAAATGTTGTATGTATGATGTAACTCTTTATTGTACAGAATAAACATGACAAAATAATAAACAAAACAAAACATAGTTAAGTACAAAGGCGAACATATCCCTTAAAAGATCTCTTCCTGCGGCAAAGCTTGATAACAGTAGATATAATTTGCAAAACCCAAAACCCATAATATTCTCTCGATTCCCCCAATGCCATCCAGCGAGCAGGTCCTTGACGGGAGCGCCGGGAAGCCCGGCGTGACGCGGCGCCGGCGCACAATCGCCGAATCTAGGTCATCAAATCAATTAGCACAAGAAAAGTAGTAGAGGCGCTTTTTAAACTTTTTTTTTATTAACAACACAGATTAGTACTCAAATAAGTGTAATATTTACTTGCTTTGTTTGCGTTCAGGAAATACTTGTAGATTAAAATTAACTAGGAACTTTTCACTAAAATAAATGCTTAAAAAATATGGGGGAAGAGACTGCAAGGCAATGTTCATAGTTTGACTATGCGTTTCATGATGTGCTTACCCCATAATTTGGGAATGCAGTGTATGTATGTGTACGTATATACATATGTATATTTAAATATCTGACTAAAAAATCTTGTAAGAAGGAAAAAACACATGAAATAAAAAAAAATACTACAAAATATGTATATTGTAAAAAATTACTTTTTTAACACACAATTCGAACAACCAATTTTTCCTTACTTACAACTTACAATTGAAATTACTTGCCAACAGAAATGTGAATGCGTCTCAACGCGTCGCGTTAGCCAATAACGCAACGGCCTTCTGGGCGCATTGCAACGGCCAATTCGGAAAACCCAGAGTTTACAATTGCAATATAAATTCCCACTAGTTCTTGACACGCTACATCAACTATTAGGTTTACAAAACTCATTAAAATTTCAGTGACGTATCCTGTTACAAGCAAGCGCATAAAATTCAAGTAAATATCGAATTTGTACTCGTTATTATAATTAAGTATAACTTAAATTGGGGTCCATATTGGCTCACATAACATTACTTGTCATATTATTTTTCGTACTAACGTTTTTTGTTCATAATAATCATTTGTCATAATTTTTTTGCTTATAAATTTGTTGTATATAAATTTGTATTACCAACATCATTGCTCATAATTATCTGTAGGCATATTTTTAAACACCATAATGTCATTTCCAACTCTTCATCATTAATCATAATGATTTTTATAATAAACTTTTTTTACTATAAACTTATATTGTATACGTATTTGAAAGCATAACATATAAAGTATGGGTGTAAATTGTACTTATACATAATAATATGTGCAAGACATTGTATCGGCTGTCAATGTATACGCTAAATTACAACATGTAAATTTGATTCTCAATTCCCGACAGATACCTGACAGTTTATAAACAAAACCAGGTAAAGTTTAAAAATATTTTTTTTACTCGAAATCGTTATGTCAAAAATTAAATATGACATAAAATTTTATTATTTACAATCGTTACTTAAAAAAAAATATGAAAATTAACATTAGTATTACAGATGTTTATTATGATAGACTTTATTAACATAAATAATTCGGTGTTACGATAGTTATGCGCAAAGACATGTTATAAGTAATGATCATTATAATATAAAATTTTATAACAAACATTTTCGGACTTCCAATAATCGAAGTTGCAATTTTATGTGAACTTTGGCGCACCCCTTAAATTGAGGTAATCGACCAACTTTTACTGCTACGAGTATGTAACTCAATATCCAGCTCTACTTAACATGTTATTCCGTATCTTTAACTACATACATATTGACTAATTGTATTCTGTTTTCTGTTGGCTTTTAATTAAAAAAAAATGTGCTGTCCCTATAGATATAGAGGATAGAGATTTGATTTGTCAAGATCCAGTGGTCGGGAACCTTTTAGCAGACAAGGGCCGCAGACTGGCAAATATTACACCAAACGGGTCACACTGTGAATTCCTTCTGACTGGATTTCATGATGTAAGAACAATGTCCAAAATTAAATGTTCACAGGCTGCAAATTTGCTAGTCGCTAGTCGCATCCGGCCCGCAAGCTACGGGTTGCCAACCTCTAGACTAGATGATGAAACAATTTCCCATAGATACGACTATTTAAAAAATAAACAGCAAAAAAACTGTTAAATTAGGTCGATTAGCGATATACTTACTTAATATGTACTCAACAAAGTTCTTTCATTATCTAATCCTGATGAAGTGTACCTACTATAACATTTTATAATTTTCTTTTTATTTGCATGTACTTAGGAGTCTTAGTTAAAGTGGCTCTGTGGCGTCATAATATCGTTATGGCGATTTGTATAATGTGTAGCGTTTCATATGCTCTACCCTTTAAGAATATAGGCACGATTATTATTGTATGTATATGCGTTTTCCCGGATGACCCTTCTATTTCCCAAATTACTTTGGCACACAATGCGTCGGCACGGTTACGTCTATGTAGCGGTTCGTGTGCTCTGCCTACAAATTTGAGAATACAGTTATGACGTATATAAATAAGTACATGGGAGCTATTGACCGCTCACACGAGCATGGGTCGCACTGCACTACCATTAGGCTAAGTGCATCGAACCCAAGATCACCGGCCGCCGCGTGTCTGCACTCGCCCTACTTGATGGCCTGACGTAACCTCTGTTGCGGCTCTGGTTGCTGTAAGAACATTACACATTACTACTAACTAACTCTCTTAGAATCAAAATCAACGACATATCCAAAACTAACCAGCTGTAAAATGTCTTAAACGTAAAATGATAAAACTAACGTCAGACTCACTCATAGTAGATTAGCTCGATATAAGCAGCTCCAGATGATAGGTCACGCATGGCCCGAAACATGTCGTGCTAATCTCGATTTAAAAACGTGAGTAAATCCTTTTATTTCAATATGAGCTGTAATATGGCAGAATTTAAGATGATTTACAATTCATTTCGTTTATCAACTTAATGCCGAAAGCTATAGAGAAGAAATGGCCGCCCCTAATATTCAATCTATCTTTTATGGACCACACAGTACGACGTTACCGGAAATAAATAGTTAGAAACATAACTGCTGTCATTTAAGTAAGTATCTACAATTGAGAACAAATTGTGCGAATGAACACTTCATTTGGAACGGTTGTTGGAGGTAAAAAATAAAAAATGTTTATGTTACAAACAAATTGGAGATACAGTGAATCTTAGTAATCCTAATCCACACCATACTCCGACAACTGAGCTGCTCTTAACCTCTCTTGATAAAATTGTCATTGCATTTACCTCAAAAAGAACTATTTTAATTTTAACATTAGAAGTAAACGTCCCTTAGTGCCTTCTATGAGCAATCTAAGATAAATAATAATTCATTTGAATATGATATATTATTTCTTCATTTCTTCCGCGGATGACGTAAGAGGCGGGTAAGGAAACATATATTTTAGGCGACAAGCTAGCGACCTGTCACTTTAGTACCTTCTATCTAGCTTTAAACCGTTAAAACTTTAAAAATCTGCTGGATGTGGCAACGAATCGTAGTCATGACTTTTGTCAGTGGCGTTTCGTGTCTGCCTAGGTACCCCATTTAGGAATACAGGCGTCATATACTATGTATGTTAGAAGTAAATATCCCTTAGTGTTGTCTATGAACAATCAAAGATGAATATACATACATACATACATACATATTCTCACGCCCATATTCCCATGAGGGGTAGGCAGAGCACATGAATTTAAAAATCCAGTGCCACATTTAGCAACTTGAGGGTAACCAGATGGTCAAACGTGATATTGTGGTGACAGGTTGCTAGCCCATCGCCCACAATACACTAACCCTTTCCCATAGTCGACTCTGTAGTAATTAATATGATATAATAGATTATTTTTAAGGCAGTTATTAATTCTACGGTATCTGTAGCAACGTTAGACCCAGCTACTATCAACCGGTGCGATGCTCCGTTGTTTACAGTTTTTGCGCCATCCCTCGATACCGGTTCCGCGAGCGGCGTTACGTAACGAATGGGTTAAGAAAGCTTGAAGTGTAATGTAGGGTAATTTTATTGTATCGGAACTTGCGGTGATCTACCGAGTGACATGTAATAGAAGTCGTTAGGCGGAAACTGTGGCTTTTCTTTTCTGAGTTGTACAGGTGCGATATTAGACTAACGAAGAAATAAGAAGAGATCGCTCTATAACATGCGACTCCCTATTGTCTTCTTCTTTTTTATTTCTAAATGAATGTACAAATTGTACTGTTTTGTGGTGTTCAATAAAATAAACTCGATTTTTAACGAGTTCAATTTACTTCGACGACCTGTTTCTATTTCTCGCAAGTGTTTAACATCTGTTATTTTCAATTTTTGTATATCAGTACTGCATACGATAGTAAAGCTAAAGCAGTTAAAGCAAATATAAACACAACCTTTAAACAATATTTCTTTCAAATGATGCTCAAAATTTCACTAGGTATGCCGATATGCTGCATACAAGGGCCATTTTATAAAAAGTTGCAATTTTCTTTCCTGCTTAGTAGTTAGTAGTTAAAAAAATCGTCCCAAAAAAAATTTTCTATCCTGTTTATTTTTATCATACACTTAGTAGGAAGGTCACAGAAAGGATTCATAAAATATGTATAAAAAATTAGGGTTTTTTAATTTATATCGAAAGCGCCCTGGATCTGGATATGAAATACCAATTTTGTTCGTATTTTAGAAAAAAAATGGACCACTTTTTATATCAAAGCCCAGAAAACAATAGAGTCGAAAATCAAAACCGTTCCAAAACGTTGTTTTAAACGTTATCGACTCATGCACACTCGTATGACGTGTGACAATACAAACCGCTAGATTAAACAATTTTTTGCGTTTCATTAATTTTTCCATTAGTTTAAGTAAAGTATTTCAGCCTATTAACTATAAACAAAAGCAACACCTTTTATTATACAACAGATTTTTTTACAGAATAATAATATTTACAAAAACGACTTATCCCTATCTCATTTGACGTATAATGTATAATGTTCGCGGCTTTGCACCCGTAGATTTTTTAATTAGAAATACACCACAGAAAGTTTCTGTAACAATTAGTTAAATCGGTCCACCCGTTTACGTCTACCGTGACCAGAGAAAATACAGATTAATTTTATAGGTACATAATTTAACAAATCCATTTTATTCCAATCACACCGATCTTACGATAATAAACAAAACACTCGTGCATACGCAACGCTAGATCAAAATAATAGTCACAGAAATGGTTCAGCGAACTCTTGCGCAACGCGCCGGCGCCGCCTCTTGGAAAACCCCTCTTAGCCAAGCGCTGGATCCTGCTCCGCGATACTAAGAATTAAAGTGTGTCAATGCCAAATAAATAACAACATAAACATGCTTGAGGTAAATATCGAAGATCAGTCACTAAAAAAAACACTTAAACTTATTTGACCTACTTTTAGGGATACTGGGTTTTTTTGAACCTTGAATGCATTGATATGTTTAAAAGAATTTTATACATTTAAAAAATATATTTAGTTTTTAAAGGTACTTAATAAAAAATTGTGAGTTAAACGTAATATAGACGACGTTTTTGGATTGATATAATAAGCGCTACGTCACCAGCGCGTTGAAGTCTTTTATATGCTGGGAGTACTAGATAAGGGTCGATTCAACAAATGAAATTTTATATTATTTTATAGCACTTCATATGAGAAATTGGTTTACTTCCGATTAAATAGTGGCTTATTAAAAGATCTGGTTACCCTGAAATTGCTAAACGTGGCACTGGATATTTGAATTCATGTGCTCTGCCTAGCTTAGATATTGGATTGCTTACAAGATATTTGGACAAGTAATTTATAATTTTGATAATATGATTCTCATGATGATTGACGGCCGGATAGCCCAGCGGTTAGAGAACCTGACTGTGACGCTTAAGGTCCCGGGTTCGATCCCCGGTCAGGGCAGATGCTTGTATGATGAATACGAATGTTTGCTTTCGAGTCTTGGATGTTTATCTATATATAAGTATGTTTATCCGTTGTCTAGTACCCATAACACAGGCATTAAATTGCCTACTTTGGGACTAGATGATTGGTGTAAAAATTGTCCAGAGATATTTATATTTATATTTATATTTTATTTTAATAACATAATTGTGCTCGTAACAACTAATTACGAATATGAACCATTTAATTTTTCACTTAAATCAGATCTATGCAGCACACTTGCCTGTGGCTGTGCAAGTAAACAAACAAAAATAGAACCTAAGACCAGCACGCCAAGTTGACATGCTTTTCTTTTTTATCTATCTCATATTGGCGACAAAACTTTGCATGTTGGCGAGACCACAGATAAAACATATACCTATGACAAACGTTAGGCACAGGTATTTGTGACGCAGCTAGTAGGTCAGTCCTAACAAGGCTTTATGGATGATCCAGGGAAAGCGGCGCGCGCGCATAAGGCAGGACCAGTTGCTGTAGCGTTAGGTAACCGGTATCGTAATAGGTACCTTAGATAATTGCGCTTTGTCCTTAGCTATAGAACATTAACTGTGCTAAATTAAACAAGCCGCGTCTGCTCTCACTCAATAAGTGTAAACTATACTGAGGAGCAAAAATATCAGTCAAAAAAGAATGTCAGTGTAGATAATGAGGTAAAAATTTTATGTCCTTACTTCACTATCCTGAAATTTTCAAATGACTAGTTTGTGGATGTCGGTAAATTTTTCCAATGCAACAATTTTCATAAATATTAGTGATTTAAGTTGAAAGCTCTATGTTAGAGCAGATACGTAAATATTTATTTCGAGATAAAACACCGAGGCAGCAGGCAATTTAGGGAGCCAGTTTTGTTACACACCGTGGGCATTAATAACCCAAAAGATTTCAACCACGTATTTATAATGACATTACGAGTAAATAATGTGTAACTGGGTGTAATTTTCTACGAGTACAACTAGTTGTCTACTTCACCTCTGAAAGTCTTTCCCTTTTCGGAACCAAACCCGATATTGTTGTTTTGTGATACGTAGGTACGCCGCGTGATGCAAAATGTAAACGATGATACAATAAGTGCAATTATTATTCCCACCTAGTAAAAACACAAGATCCGTAAACGCGACCTGGTTGGAACCCCAATTGCCTAACGTCGACGCGAACGCACTCATGAATGAACCAACCGAAGGGTTGATCAATGACGCCGTGCGTCATTACCTCTACCAAGATACCCGTAGAAAGATTACGCGTCGCTAAATAGTACCAAAGATCGGACCATCTAGAGCGACGGTGGATGGAATACGAGTTTATTGGTAGGAGGGCCTGTTGGGTGTCTTACAAAATCTGAGCTCATGCATCTTTAGGCTGGTCGAAGTATAAATCGTGGCGGTGGTGGATGGTGCAGTCATTCGGACGCAAACAGTGCGCCGGTGAAGTGGTGAAAACAAGTGTGAACTACACGGTTCAGTCAAAAGTGATAAACAAAGTGAAAAAGTAAGTTTTGGTGTTCTCAATCAGTGATTTAGTAACAGTGTTCAGAAAAAGCTATTTTTAATCAATACCATTTCAGAGATTAGCAATCAATTTATCGATAGAAAATAATAACTTATGACACACACAATGTGACATTAGTAAACTTTTGTAAATTTTATAACTAAAGAAAAATTCAATTTCTATCTCTCTCGAGCGCAATTCTGGATTGCATTGCATCCATGCACCCGCTTTCACGTGTTGACATAACGTAGCTTTAGTATTTCTATCTGCAATCCTATCTACTATATTTACATAAAATTTTAACTACCTAAGCAATATTTGACGCAAACTTATTTTTGCAAATTAAGCATTTCAGTTATTCTTACATTGGCAAACATTAGTAGCTAATTTTGCACATCCGACCACCCACATGATATTTAATTTTCCTCACAGTTAAATCGACACAAAAGTATTAAGCAAAACTTTGTAGTACATCCGGGGAAACTTTCAAGCTATTACACTGGTTACCAACCCTTTCTTCACTTCGTTAGACGTTCCCAAGATTTCTCCTCAGCCATAACAGTGTACGATATAAACGTAAACAATACTATCTCGGTTTAGATCTTTCGCATATACGATAACGATTAGCACTAATTAATTTTATATCTTTAACCGAGAGCCCGAGGCGATGTTCTTTTGTTTATACAATTACTTAATAAGCTTTCACTGTCAACAATCATGAAGTCATCATTACAAGACGACATTCAACACCGCTAAGTTATGTTGGTACCGCCTCTTTAAAAATTGGTGTACTACCTATTATTCCAAATTATCTACGCATCTCAGTTCAACGCACGGTGCCTGTTAACCATAGAAGAGGCAACACATGGCAGAAAAGTTTTATTTTCGAAGAAACTTTGATGCTACGCTATAACTTTACTGATGTTCTCACGAATCTCTACAGGGTACTTAGATAACTGTTTATGCTTTTAAAACGTTACGTCAAATTCTTTAAACGATGTTTTCGAGTTAAACGCCGAGGTATCGGACATTAATCTGTTTTTAGACGTAAATCCTTTGTTGCGTTACCGCGTTGCGCAAGGAGCCGCTTCGGGAGTTGCATAACGAGGTTCGGCGTTACAGTATATGACGCATCGCCGCCCGGCGCGCATGCTAATAACTCTTGTGCCGGTTTTTTGGTGACAATGACCCAAATCACACTTTCATCCATAAATTCAAAACAATAGATGACACCAATACATTAATTAAACTCATTTATTTGATTAAATTTCGACTCTACAATACATCACGTCTCCTCTTTGATTTGCACGTGACTATAAGACAAAGTTTAATCATCTGGTTACCCTGAATTTGCTAGACGTGGCACTGGATTTTTGAATCCATGTGCTCTGCCTACCCCTCATGGGAATACGGGCGTGAGTATATGTATGTGTATAAGACAAAGTTTATTTAAGATTTCTCTTTTACAACTCGTTTACGTAGAGGTGTTGTTAAATGGATAGTCATTGCATTTCAGTAGTCATTAATCACTTCATTATGACTATAATAATTTTCAATTTTGTTTCTACTGTATAAGAAAATTCGCTTTATGGTTCATGTAATATTATAACTTTTTAGGTATTCGGCAGATAGAACTGCATTTTGTTAAGTCATGTTAACTTAATCATACGTAACTTTATACGACAAAATGTGAGAGTGCTTTCGCGAGCCCACGCCGGTGGCGGTGCGGCGGTGCGGGCGCAGTGCACTGACATTATGGAGGATTATATAACTACAAATTCTGTCCGCGAAAGTAAAAGTGCTTCTCCGCCTACCTACCTACTGCAGTTTCGAAACAAACGACATGCGGTGTTAAACAAGGATCGCATCACGTCTAATTTTAGCTGGAATAGGTTGTTAAACAGGTCATTTTTGTTTACAGATCATGCGGTGGTCTACGATAACATGTTTGGTGCTACCCCTACTAATAGCCAGCAGTACAGCTGAGTGGTCCTGGGGAGGCGACGCGAAAGAAAAAACTGAATCTGAACAGAATCCCAGTGAACTTCTGCAAGGAGAAAAGGGGCCTGAAACTGCTGAAAAGAAGAGTTCTGAAACCGATGGCACAGTTCTAGATGATATCGTGGATGAACTGGTCAGCAACAAGCAGGGCAGGAGTCTGGGCGGTTTCGATGACGTCTACAGCGACCCCACCATCAAAGAAGCCTTGGATTCCGGAGACGATGCGGAAGCAAGAAATCTGATCAAAGGACGTCTTTGCACTCTTGGACTTATTCAAGTTAGTCATTGAATCATGTCGAACTAGCAATTTTTTAGTATTTAAGTAGTTAATTTTCGGCTATAATCTATTTTTATCTCTTCCAGTGCGATGAAGAGGAGAACCAGGAAAAACGCACCTACTTGTCGCCGGATGAGTTAATCTATGCTCAACCTGTTGACATCAAGCCCATCGGCAAACCAATTGCTTCCATACCCATCCGCGGACCCCCCAGAGCCTACGGACCGGCCAAACCTATGCCGCCTTACCTGTCGCGCCCGCAAAAGATCCCACCCAAGAGGGTTGGATATGGACCACCGAATGCGCGTCCAGGTTTTTCTGACAAGTACGGTCAAGTGTCGGAGAGCAACTTCCAATTCTCGCAAAGCAATGGACTGTATGGTGGCAGTCAAGGCAACTATGTAACGAGACCTCCTAGTTATGCTAATGAAAGCCCTTACACATTCGAAAACAGTAAACCACTTTACAACAAAGTCCCTGCAGCTTCGCAGACTGTAACAAAAACCGATGTCGTGCAGCAGCATGTCCACCACCACTACGTCCATGACGACTCTAACAAAGAACCGAAAGTAATCATCAAGCCTGTTGCTATTCCTGTTGGGTCTGTAGGACACCTTGGTTCCCAGTCACTTTCCCACCAATCCACAGACATCATAACCGCTAATGGCGGTGAGTACAACAACGGTTTTGGTTCCGGTGGCTTCAAACCTATGACTGATGGTTATACTTTAAACAAACCAGTTTATGAAACTGACACAATTTACGGATCTCAATATGGACATAGCAATGGCAATAAGGGTAATAGCTTCTCATCGCAATCTTTGCCGAACCAGTACCCTAATAACGGTTTTGATGAACAAAAGTACGGTAACTCTTTGGGATCATTCTCTTCTCATAACAATCAGTTTTACAAGAAGGAACTGAACGTGGGATCTGGAAATAGTTTGTACCAACAGGGTCCAGCCACCTTTGGGCAGAGCAACTCTTACCAAGACAACTCGTACCATGAAGCCAAAGCCCAAGGATTTGAATGTGTCTGCGTCAACTATGACCAATGCCCGAGCCAAGAAGTAATTGGGCGCAGAGATGATTTGTATCTGCCTATAGACCCCCGTAACAAGGGCTCTGAAATCGCTGCTCTTACTGACGAACAGTTAGACAACCTTACCAAAGCAGACGCGTCGGAAGCTAAGGAAGACGCCACTACAACAGAAGCGAGCGCTAAGAAAATCAGCAAACGGGAAACTAAAGCTGAGACAGAAGACAAAATCGAGAAAGAAGCCGAACCGGTATGTATCGATTTCGAGTTCATAACTTTAACTAACTCTTCATTCCATTTTACTAACACCAAACATTTCCTATTACCTAGCCAAACTGACAAACGAAACCAATCTTACAGTATTGATCTACCTTAAGTCACCATGAAATACTGGGGCAGCGATGGATTGTTACAGTACAACTTGCTACAACATAGTGAATGATGATACTCGGAAATTCTAATAATCATTACGTCCCAATTGTAACAATTTTCAAAAGAAATACTAAACAAGGGCACTTACCAAAATCTAACAACTCATGAAACAATTCACATTAAACGTAAACATAACATTTGATATAAGTAAATGTTACTGCAGCGCCTCATTGGATTGGCCGGCTACGGCGGCAATGGCGGCCATAACAACAAACAAGTGCAGCCCACGTTTGGTGTTTCTTTTGGGTTGCCCCAGCCTTCCCATGGCGGTTATCCCGTCAATCCCTTCAATGCAAATCCTGTGTACAACCCGTATGGTCCTGCACTAAACAGTGGCGGCCTCAATCTTGGTCTCGTGTCAGTTAACCCTTTACTAGCTGTTCAAGTAACCAAAAATGATTATGGAGATAAGATAGTCAAACCGTTCGTTAATTTACATGTGACACCAAATGAACACGTTGTTAACAAACTAGGCAACTTGTTCCACGAGAAAAAACAATATCTGCTCAACAAGCACGAACATTACCATCATTATAATCCACACCATCACGAGTATTACCATCACAAACCCGCCCTGCATCCGCACTATGGCCCCCATATACCCCATTATGAACCGCACATACCCCACTACGAACCTCATGGCCCCCCTTTTGAACATAGTGGGCCTCACTTTGAACCCCATGGTCCCCACTACGATCCACACGTACCCCATCCACCTCACTTTGGGCCACATCATGGTCCACCTGTCTATTCACCACATTATGGTTATGCAGAGGCTGGGTATTTCAAACAAAATCAATTTAGTGCTCCACCTAATGCAAATGACGATGATTACGAGGACGATGATGATGGTCAGAATGATGGTAACGATTTCCATAACCCTTACGAAGCAGGTTATAATGGCTTTGGCTTCGAGAGAACTGCTAATGCTAGCGTAGATAGGATGAGAGGAAGTTATGCAAACCGTTACGGGTATTCCCGATCCTTCGCCCTTCCTAACAATCCTGGGGCAAACCGGGGAAGCCAAACAGTCCGATTTCCTGAGAATAGGAAGAAGAGGGAAGTCATTGTAGAAAAATCTAAAAGTGAAACCATAGAAGAGGTAACTCCTCCTATTCGTTAATTTCTCCTCCAGAATTTGTTCATTTGTTTGCATTTTTATTAAGATTCAGACAAAGATCTAATTTATTTATTTATTTTACTTTTAGCGTCAAGGATACTTTGGTCGCCCTCAAGTGCAACAATGTAAAGCAAACCAAGTATGCTGCCGTCGGCCGTTCCGCCCTCAAGCTGCCAACCAAGGGCAGTGCGGTATCAGGCACTCGCAGGGAATTAATGGCAGAATCAAGACCCCGTCCTACGTTGATGGAGATAGTGAATTTGGAGAATACCCGTGGCAAGCAGCTATTTTGAAGAAGGATCCTAAAGAGTCAGTTTACGTCTGCGGCGGAACTCTAATCGATGGATTACACATCATGACAGCTGCTCATTGCGTTAAATCGTAAGTAATAACTTGAAAAATATGAAGTTATTTAAAAATTACACGCAATATTCCAGCGAAAGATCTTAACAATCGTAAGACTAACGCAACTTTTTTTTCCTTTACAGATACAAAGGATTCGAGTTGAGAGTTCGCCTTGGTGAATGGGATGTTAACCACGACGTCGAGTTCTTCCCTTACATCGAGAGAGACGTCGTCTCCGTGCACGTGCACCCGATGTACTACGCTGGAACTCTGGATAACGACCTGGCCATCCTGAAGCTAGAGCATCCCGTGGAATGGACCAAATTCCCGCACATCAGCCCCGCTTGCTTGCCCGATAAATACACAGACTACGCTGGTCAGAGATGTTGGACGACCGGTTGGGGCAAGGACGCGTTCGGTGACAACGGAAAGTACCAGAACATCCTGAAAGAAGTTGATGTGCCGATTCTACCTCATGGGCATTGCCAGCAGCAGCTGAGGCAGACACGGTTGGGTTACAACTATGAGCTGAACCCAGGTTTCTTGTGCGCGGGTGGCGAGGAAGGAAAGGACGCTTGCAAGGGAGACGGTGGCGGTCCGCTGGTGTGCGAGCACGGCGGCACGTGGCAGCTGGTGGGCGTGGTGTCGTGGGGCATCGGCTGCGGCCAGCCCGGCGTGCCCGGCGTCTACGTGAAAGTCGCGCACTACCTCGACTGGATCTCACAAGTCACGGGAAAGTTTTCTCCCTACTAAAGACAGCAATTTAATGAAGTCAGACAGCTCAGATTGATGTAGTACTGAACTATTTATTGTAGGTCTTAGTCGTATTTAATATTTATGGTCATGTGTTATTTTTAAGCTTTGGAGGTAATATCCAAAGGATTTGAGTAATTGCTTATGCAGAAATTATTTTATATTTAATGAATTAAACAAAAAATACTTAATTAAAACCTGTTTTTAATTCCCTTGTTACAACCCTGAACTATGATAGAATAAGTAATAAAAAAAATTAATGTAGTTAGTAAAATTAGCAAATTAAAGATGAGAATGTGATTTGTTTGAAACTCTTTATGGGGCTATATGTAATATCAAAAAAAAAGTATAAATTCAAGAGTCGGTAGAGACACTAAAAAAGAAGGCTTTCACTTACTTAATGTGAAGAATGTTGGAATACTTGGTTTATGTCGTGCTTTAGATAACCTTTAAAAAAAGATAGTACCTAGTTATAGGGTGTACTCAATTCCAATCATATTCCAATCATATTCCAATACAACCATAGATATATCTCAAAGCTTGCTAGGTACCTAATTATGTTTGCTACGGAAATTGTTGACACTGCACACACATGCATTTTGTACTTCAAGTTTCCTATTCTCAGAATACATTTACCATCAAGGCATACATACATGCCCACATACAATCACGCCTATGTTCCCAAATGGAACAGTCAGAGTCAGAGCCCACGAAATGAAACATAGACAGAACATTGACTAATTCACGCTTCTTAGCCACTTCCAGTATAGATTTCCAACAAGCCATCTCATTTCGGCTGTAATTTCTTAATCAGTTTGTGTAATATTATCACGTTCGCTATGCCGGGCGAAATTATCGTGGTCAGGAGTACGAATAACATGGTCACAGATACGTGTCACTGGCCTATGCCAGTCCTATGAGTATACATTTTTTGGTCACAGACGATGTGTCACCGGACGCGAACGTGTTAAGTACAGAGAAAAGAAACATTTAGCTAGGCGGTTCAAAGTCATCTAAAGTCACAGTCTATTGGTCACAGCAACCATCCTCCTTTAAAAAACAATACCAACTAACTCAAAAAAAAAACAAACCAACCCTTGACACTCCACGCCACATTAACGTCAACAACTTATTCCCTGACATTCGGACCAATAAATATGGGGAAAGAAACCGATCGCAAAGGCAAAGGCAAAGAAAGAACAGGGGTTTCCGAAGCAGCGGATCCCCTGGCGACCTTCACTCTCCCCGACAGCCTGCCGTGCTCCGAAATCGACTTCCCTGCCCTGGTGACGAGGAAGCCCAAAGCCAATTGGAAGGAGGTCTTAGAAGAGAGCGAGCAGAACTACAAGGAGATAGAAGCGTATGTCCAGAGCAAGCAGGAACCAGCTCTGAAATCACCTTTCATGAGTATTACTAATTTAACCATTTGAATAGTAAACTATAGCTAATGACTGCCAGTTTGGTATTTATTCTTGTACTAGCTTTCCGCCCGCGGCTACGCCCGCGTGGAATTCGGTTATATTGCGGTATAAAGCACAACTATAAGAAAACTTCTCGTTTGAAACGACACACAGCGCCATCGATCTATCATCTATCGATCGGTTATCGATTGATATCGATCTATCATCGATCGATATCGATCTATCAAGCAAACTATATTTTTGTTTTCCCTCGGGAACATCAATTTTTTCCGGGATAAAAAGTAGCCTATGTCACTCTCCGTGCCCTAAACTATCTCTAACTAAAAAATCACGTCAATCCATCGCTCCGTTTAGCCGTGAAAGACGGACAAACAAACAAACAAACAAACACACTTTCACATTTATATATTGGTACGGATGTTATATTTGGACTGATTTGCGCCGATCCAAATTCGGTGTGGTGTCGGGTGTAGACCTAACACCTCTCCATTTCTTCCGTGGATGTCGTAAGAGGCGATTAAGGACATATGTTAAGGTATACTTTAGGCGACAGGCTAGCAACCTGTCACTATTGTACCTGCCACCACAAAGCCTAAAAAATATTATGCTAAAAGTAGCGTTTTGTGCTCTACCTACCCCTTTTGGGAATACAGGCGTGATTGTATGTATATTATGTATGTGTCAAGTTAAGCCAGTTCTCGTTGGTACAGAGTTAGTTTTCACCTAGATCAGTGTCATCAAAATATAACCTGTCTTCAGTTCAGTCAACGAGGCTTTTCTGATAAGAAAAGTAGATACCGACAATATTTTTGTGCCTAGGGACCGAAGTCCACGAAAATAATGTTGGGAGTTGTATTTATGACACCGATCATCGAAACTCCGTTAACGCCACTTAGGATCGTTTAGTTCGGCTATTCGACGCATGTGGCGCTGGAGCGCTGCATTTTCATTGTGGAACTAATCGTCGAAGAATCCATCACATTATGTGGCTTCTCTTTACCCTGAAAACTGATTTCAGAAACAGAATGTGACTACATTCGGGACGAGGTGTTCGTATTCCTGCTGCCAGCATTGGAGGAGACCCTTAACAAAGCCAAAATATGGGAAGCGCTCGTTAGGCAAAAATGCTTCTTTAACGGGATAGACTGGATTGTGCAGGTCAGAATAACCCAGTAGAATGTGACGATTACTCGTAGGTTATATTAGCAGTATAAAAAGCATTATCGCCTCAATAAATAACATTTTGATTGATTCATGTGTGGCGCTCTATACGAGTAAGACCCATGCAGAACGAAATAGTTTGACAATGACAAGTGTCGTAAATCCTAACTGCGACAATTTTCAAATAGGATAGTTACATCACCTGCAATGTAAATTGTACATTTTATTTGTCTTTATGCTCCGAAGTCATGTCAAGTTCTTATTAAATCTTATTTAGCAACGCCTATCTTTGCTTAACCTCGTCTGTAGGTACCTACAATAATTAGTTTCAGAAATAAGCGTGTTTTAGCTTTTTTCTCATAAAATAAATAAAAGTAGCTTGTGTACCTAATGAAGTAAAATTTATTAAATGAAAATGACGTGGGGAATTTGTAAATTTTTCAACACTGCGCTATTTAACGAGTTTTTGCAATAGCAAACTTATTTAGCAAAAGCTTTCTGCTGATGTTTTAGATAAGGGGCCTTTTATTATTGTGTTTATTTGGAATATAGGAAAACCTACAACGAGAAAGAAAAGCTAATAGGCAATGAAGTTGTTCTTACCACCAATCACAATCGGTTAGCTTAATTTTAATTTTATAATTTGGCTACATCGGATTCCAAAGTAGCGTTCATGCCTGCCATTTCTACTTGTGTAAATTATAAATACATGTAGATAATGTATGGACAATTTGAGAGTCATTTTCTTATCTCTAGCAAGCAAAATCATCAATATATTGGATATTAGAACGGTCGCAATCACGTTATGGAAGAATAGATACTTATTTCAAATATGGTCGGCGGTTTTGAACAATAAACCAACGCGAGACTCACTCATCTTGTAATAACGCGGATAACTCACGCACTGCATGTGCGTTTGGCAGCAGTAGCCGCCGCGGCTCCTAGATGAAAGGCTACGAATTAGTCCGACACATGTAGAGTTAAACTCGATTTAAATTGTTATTCAAGATGGTCGGCGGTTTTGTCTTTTACATCTCTAGGTCTCTATAATCAAGTTGTTTTGAACTTCCAGTGCTTGTGGAACAATAATCCGCGGTATCCTGAGCGGCAATGTAGTCGTCCGCATTTGTTCAACATGCCTTGGGTCAGAGAATACTTGGCAAAACAGTAAGAATTATTTACCTTCGATTATTATACTTAGTACAAATGTACATACACGCAATAAACTAAATATTGAAGTACCCTTATTCCTTCATAAACCACAACAGAAGATTCATTTCACAACACACCTACAAGTCGTAGGAAAATAAGACTTTTGAAACAAACAGCTTAACTGTAATGGTAAGTACACACTTATGAGGGCTTAGCTTGTCGCTATTAAAGCTTGAACACGCCAAAACGTGGGCACACATAAGTACTTTTTTTTTTCATTCACACAGTATAGGAACTATTTAGTGCTGTAAATATAAAGTCCTTTATATGATAAACAAAAAATATCTTGAGAGCGTATCACTTCATTCAGTCGTTTTCACGATGGCGAGGTCTGAATATCAGCAGCGTGAAATTATTTTGCTCAACCATACGCAAAAACCCAATTTAAGTTATAGAGCACTAGCAAAATTATTAAAATACCCACAATCCACCGTCTGTTCGGTTTTAAAAAAGTTCCAAGAACGCTTGACCTTGGATTGGGGGTCCTGTAGTGGAGGAAAGCAAGGAGTAAAGGACAAAAAAAAGAAGCCCGTGTCTTGCTGCTTTTTACATAGAAGCCCAAGCTATAATCACGCGATGTCGCAAAAAAGGTACAAATGTCGCAGTCCTATGTGCAAAAAGTCAAGTCAAGAGCTGATTTAAAGTCGTACAAGGGTCAAGCTGCACCAAATCGTGATGCTAAGCAGAATTTATCTGCAAAACGAAGAGCACGAAAACTTTACAATGATTTGATGACAAAATTTGAATGCGTTGTATTGGATGATGAAACATATATAAAAGCAGACTTTAAACAGATACCGGGCCAAGAATTTTATACTTCTAAGAGCCGTAGAGATACCCTAGAATATTGTAAGGTAAAAAAGAGATTGAAGTTTCCAAAAAAAATCCTGGTATGGCAAGCTATTTGTAGCTGTGGCAAACGAAGTCGTTCATTTATCACAACAGGCACAGTAAACGGTGAAATCTACAAAAAAGAATGTTTGCAAAAGCGTCTTTTACCCTTTTTACGCAACCACAGTTCACAACCATTGTTTTGGCCTGGTCTTGCGAGCTGTCACTACTCTAAAGCGGTGATAGAATGGTATGACCAGAATGCTGTTGCTGTGGTACCCAAAAAGTGCAATCCTCCGAATTGTCTTGAACTGAGGCCGATCGAAGAATATTGGTGCATAATGAAAGGGATTTTGAAAAAGAAACGTGGACACCCTAAATCGGCAGCAGAGTTGCAAAAAATGTGGACTTGGGCTTGCAAAAAATATCCCGACAGTGCGGTGCAAACCCTAATGAGCCGGATCCGACGTAAAGTACGCTCTATGGCGTAATCAACGGACAATTAAAAAAATATATATGTAAAAATGTACAATTATGTAGTAAGTAGGCAATTACAATAATAAAAAACTTAATTATGGTTTACATATTTTTTTATTTAATATTTTATGTGCCCACGTTTTGGCGTGTTCAAGCTTTATACCTCCTTCACCACTTGATCCTAAAATTAAGCTAAAACCAGCTTCAAAACTTGAATTAGGATTTATCCATGTAACGTTTCGTGTGCTCTGTCTACTGCATGAGATTTACGAGCGTGATGTATCTATAGTATAATTATGTATGTAAACCCCTGTCGATAAAGAGCAGTGCGGCAGTAAAAAATGCTGCACACAACGTCATCAACACAATCCAACGTCTTAAACGATAGTCTTTAGAAAATGCGCTCATTAGTTTGAGATCAATCTGCCGGCTTAGCACAGCGAGGCGTGAGCAGAGCGCGCGAGATAGACTAGGTATACCTGCCACTATCTAACTAAAGACGACAGAAGATGACAGGTAGTTTATCCCGCGCGCGTGTCGTCTCAAGCTAGCTGAGCTAAGCCTACTGAACTGCGTATTTCTGCACCGACATTATGCCTTCGAATGATTCTAAACCGAGTTTATTTCAGTCCGCGTCCGTACTACCCCAAGTCCTGGCTGTGGCCGGAAGACTACGCCGCGACGTTGATCCAGAAGACAGTGCGCCAGTACTTCGTGCAGCGCGAGGAGGAGGTGCAAGAGATGCGGGACTTCTGGAAGGTAAATTTGCTGTTCCTGTCCAGGGCTTCAACTAACTTAAAAGCGTAACTTTGAAGCCAAAGATACATTAGGGGACAAAATGTGCCGCGGCATGTGTCGCGCGACATGTCGAGCGATGTAGCGCGACGTCGCCGGACTTCGCTCGACATGTCGCGGCAAATTTGTCCCCTAATGTATCCGTGGCTTGGAACGTTGAATAGTCTCCGTTAATTATCTTGAGATTAAAATCTTGCATCACACTCACACGTTACCTGTGCATGTATCATATGTGCTGCACTTCGAGGTACAGTCAGCGTCTGATACATGGTTACACTTTGGTACTTTGTCACTGTGATCGCAGTGACAATTTCATGCGAGAGTTCAAATATGAGGTTAATTAGAAAAGGTACTAAAGTGTATACATGTATCAGACGCTGACTGTACTTACGACACGTGAATGCCAAAACATGATTGCCTTTGTTGCTATTCGAACTAATCAAAATTTGCCCGTGAGATCGACATCGCTAGATCATTTTGATAAAGTACTTACTTGTAAATAAGGGTACAATGGCATCCATACTTCTTGAGGTTTTAAGCATTCAACTGTAAGCATTTCTTCTTATGCTTCAGTCTGAAGTGCGCTACGAAGAATCTCGTCAACTACTGTCATAAGTCATAACGTCATCGGCTATTTTATAGCCATCATAGAATAATAGATATTGAGCCATTGATTAATCTAAATTCCAAAATAGCTAACTGATAAACTAATTGCGTTGGAACGTGTCATCTCATCATTTCCTAACTACGATTTGCTCTTTGTCAGAAACTGGAAATCGAAAAAACGGCACCAGAAATGGACATAAATCCTTATTTGGCGCGCAAATTCGCTTCTGTGAAGGATTTCCACAAGAAATAGTTTATTTTTTGTGAAATTATAAATGTTGTAACAATTTATAACGTTTTTATTTTAACTAATTGTAAAACCTAATTAAAAATCTAAACAAATATTGTGTTGTCTATTGAGTGTTCAGTGGTACTCCTTTGTATAGTGCGGGGCTGGCCGGCTTTCCCAAACCCATTGAGAACTGAACGGTAGGCTTCTCTCCGGGTTTGGCAATTCTTGCAGCTCTATTGGGACTGAGGTTGTAGCTGAGTGGCATGGTGAACTCCTTCATAAGCTGAAAAAAAAAAATTACTCATTGTTATTTCAAACAAATGGTAAACTAGCATTTTCTTCTGTTATGTGCTATGCACTAGTTGACTAGTACCTGCAAAAGCAAGGTATAGAAGTCTTTCTTAAGTCTGTGATGTCATAGTTCTGAAATGGCTGAGGACGGCAAAATATTATCTGTCCATAAATTACAATTTTATACTTTAATTTTTGACTGCAGTGGTAGTGGTACGATTATAATTCTATCAAACCTCGTTATTTTGCTAGTCCCACGCAACGCTACTGCAGGGGTGGCCTATGGAGGTACTCATCAAAAGTAAAAAAAGGCTTGTCAATCAATTACTGTGTTGTATAAAACAAAAATTGGCAGTAGGACGAAGACGAAAAATAAATACATTCTTCAGGTCTACCAGAGTGAAAAAAAACCGGCCAAGTGCGAATCGGACTGGCGCAAGAAGGGTTCCTGTTTGGGGACATCTCTATTTGACAGATGTCAATGTCACTGTCGCTTTTCCCTCGCAATCCGCAACGGTCGTGTTGTAAAGAGATAATGAATAAACCAAGCTTATAATGAACATGATCGACGTTTTAATTCAAGAACTACAAATTACAAGAACAACATGAACAGTTCCATACCAAAACACATACATACAATCACGCCTGTGTGTTCCCAAATGGGGTAGACAAAGCACACGAAACTGACATAGACAAAACCATGATTATGACTATATCGCGCTTTGCAGCCACTCCTAGCATAGTTCCAAAAACAGCAAAAAAAAAAAACACGATTTTTTTTGTATGAGAGCCCCCCCCCCCTTATTTTTTTTGTTTTTTGTTATTTGTTGTAGTGACAATACAAACACAATCTGTGAAAATTTCAACTGCCTAGTTATCATGGTCCTTGAGATACAGCTTGCAGAATGGTGACCACTAAAAACTGCCAAAATTTCACGTTTTTTCTATGGAAGCCCCCTTAATTATTATAAATAATATTTTGATTCTAGTATTTGTTGTTACACCGGCAACAGAAATAAATCATCTTTTTGAAAATTTTGACTGCCTAGCTCTTACCTACGGTTCTTGAGATACAGTCTGGTGACAGATGGACAGACGGACAAACAGACAGCGAAGTCTCAGTAATAGGGTCCCGTTTTTACCATTTGGGTATGGAACCCTTAAACCTACTAAAGGAATATTTACAGAAACCAGTACCAAAAAGATTCAAAAGTTTCTTTAGATTAACAACAAACAAATGAATGACCTTGATTAATTATTTGTTTTTACTAAAAGCTTTGGTTATAGATACAGGTAAAAATCGTTTTGATCAACATACCTCTAATCCTTTTTTTTCATGATCTTTTACAATAAATTTCTTCATCAAGGGAGGCATTTCAATACTGTTTGGAAGGATGACTTCAGATGTCTTCCTAGTTTCTTCTAAAGCCGCCAATAACTTGTGTTCCTCATTTTTTGGAATAAGTTTGTAATCTGGCTTATATGACGTACGGTATATTTCTGTCAGCTTGTCACTTTTTCTTCCCCTGAAAGTTTTTTCCACCCATACTTTCACCCTGCGCCGTTCCTGGAAAGTATAGCAATTGATGTTGTGAAAATAAACAATGATGAACAAGGTTGGACAATGGTAATTGTTGTAGAAACAAAACATTCCCTATACAACACATAAAATTTGCTCCTGAAGGGTATAAATATTTATTATATATTCATATCCACACACATTTACAGTCCAAGCTCAAATGTCTTGACCCATCTTTTTGGACACATAGACTTGTGGGTAGCACTATTTTTGTATCCTAGTGGATTATATAGGTCATGAATATGTTTATTTAAATACACAAATAGTTTTTGCCTGGGGCTCTACTTCAAAATTTATTCTTTATCTTGCTCTAATAGACTGTAAGATATTGAGACATTTTACTGAGTCATTTGTATGGCGGTTTTTCAGGGGTTTAAGTAAGTAAAGAAGGAAAGAAAAAAACCAGCCAAGTACGAGTCGGACTCGCGCACTAAGGGTTCCGTTTCCGTACCAAAAAAAACATGTTTTTTCTATGGGAGCCCCCCCTTAATTATTATTACTATTTTGATTTTAGTATTTGTTGTTATAGCGGCAACATAAATACATCATCTGTGAAAATGTTAACTCTCTAGCTGTCATGGATCGTGAGATACAGCCTGGTGACAGACAGCAAAGTCTCAGTAATAGGGTCCCGTTTTTACCCTTTGGGTACAGAACCCTAAAAATAATGGTCATAGCGCTGGTACGGGCGGCCCAACCGCGTGGGCATTAGTCGATCGTGTCCATAGAGGATAGAACCTATAGAGAAACAATGTTCGCAACCCCGGTCCGCAAATGTTTGTTTATTTCAATATACTAACGTGTAGTGTCACTGTCACAGAAACTGTATGGAGCCAACAACAGATCTGCGTGCAACTCCTCATATTTCTTGATGTAAATTAATATACTTGCGTAATGACGTACTGTTCCATTCGTTGGTGTGGTAAAAACGGCAAAAATTCAAATTTGAAAACAGACGGTGTTACATTTAACCGGTAATTAACAGTAAACATGCATTTTTCAATTTATATTCATTTTAGTGCAGCTCAAGTTAACTGGTCATTCAAAATGACACATAATTATGCATCTCACTTTCACCTAGGTGTCATCCCATTACTTCATCTCATTCTGTCAATACACAGTGTAACTAGAGTTGCGCTGTTAATAATCAAATGATGTATCGATATTTATAAGTATTTCGTATTTTACGGTGCCGAATTAAATAAATGTTAACATAACATAAAATCACGCCTTTGTTTCCAAATGGGGTAGGCAAAACACACGAAACGTGAAATAGACATATCCATGATTATGACTATTTCATGCTTCGCAGCCACTTTTAGCATCATTTTGGGCCAATCAATCAATCAAATCAATTTTCGATGTTCGTGTTGAGGGGCCGAAGTCTTCCACTGCTAACAATTACAGTCCAGTGTCCCCGCGGGGTTTATTTAGAAAAAACTGCTTTTTTGTATTTTTCAATAACAATCATTTTTGTAAAGTTTTGATTGTATTCACTTAAATTAAATTAGCTGTAATCCGCTGTGATTGAAAGTAGGTTTATTTTAGATTCATTTAACGAAACAGTTCACTGTTTACAGTAGGTAACCTTGATAAAAAATTTCGTATTTTTTAATTTTTTACAGTTTTATTTTATTATTTCGGTCCAGATTAGTATTTTTTTTTTCAATAAACTAAAAGATGACTGCATTGGTAAGGAATTAAATTTGTTGGTGAATTTTATACATACATACATACATACAGTCACGCCTCTTTCCCACAGGGGTAGGCAGAGACCACTTTGTTCCACTTGCTACGATCCTGGCATACTTCTTTTGCTTCATCCACATTCATTAGTCTCTTCATACATGCTCGTCGATTTCGGGTACTCTTGACCTTGAATTTTATAATCTTTTATTTTAAAAGTGGTTTACATTTCATTTATAATTGTACAAGAGCGATATTAATATTGAACGATGAGTGCGAAGACAGAGAGGTGAGCTTGTTTTAAAAATTGCGTTCCAGGACAATTAGTAAAAAATTACTATTATCGATATCAATATTATCGATACATTTGTAAACTTGCCCAACACTAGTGTGAAGCGCGATCTTGGGCCGGCCAATAAGAGCACAGCGAGGTCTTCAATTGTTTTGCGGAATAATTTCCGAACAACCAAGATGACATTAGTACTCTATAGGTTATATCCTCAATGATCGTGTCAGATAAAATACGAAAGTCGAACGATTTGTACCACAAAAATCCTTGTATTGTCCGAAAGTCCATAGAAAGAAGTAGGCGATAGTAGAGCTGTAACGAACCGTATGTATTCGTTACTAAGTAACGGGTATGCGGTCTGATACGGAGTACCGAATCGTTACTCACGCATCCGTCTCGTTACTCGTTACTCGCATCATTCGTACTATTGGTGCCTACACTGTTTCGGTTCACTCACACAAGTACCGTATTTCGTTAATCGTATTCTCCGTATTGACATAGTACTAATACGGGTTCCTGCAACGTTTCAGTTCAAGCAAGTGTCGTTGATATTTCACACGAACACATTTCGGTACTCGCATTCTTTGTTTTTAGTGTTCCTTACACTGTTTGTTGTGTTCATACGTGTATCGAAACGTTTACTGTTCGTATTTCGTATGTTTCGTATGACGCATGATACGACTCGATTCAGTACTCGAACGTACCGAACCATGTTGCAGTACGAGTATCAAAAGTAACGAGTAACGTAACGATACGAAAGTAACGAGCACTTGTTCCGACCGATCGGCTCCACCACGCAAAAAAGGCGCACCTAAGACGTCGAGTTGCGGAAACCAGCCCGTCCTACAATTACAATTACAACGAGCACTTGTTATCCTAGTAACGAATACATACGGGTACGCTTCAAGTCGTTACTTTTACAGCTCTAGGCGATAGCGTAATCCCATACTTCTCCGGTGTGTGTTAAAGCCCACCATACTGAGGCGAACACATTAATAAAAATAAATAAAAATTCAACCATTTGTACACTTAGGACACAAAATTTTGTATGTGGACCTCAAAGAGGTCAACTATGAGACGCACGCGACTCGCATGGCACAGGTTGTGGACTCCTGACACAAGTAAATGAGAAATGACACCACATCTACTATTGAATGACAAGGCATGTATATGATATGCCAACTCTGAAAACAACTGATTGCTGAATGTTACACATAAGTCAATAGAATCAATTTTAATGAAGCTTACTAGCATGGTCATGGCTCTATCATATCATTTAAGATTTTACAAGGTACACATTCACATAACCTGTTTTATTTATTACTGCACATGTATAACATGGAGGTTGTGAACAACCATTAGTTAAGCAACTTTGTGTATCTACAGATTCACGATGCAAAATAACAACAGTTTTAAGTAATTTGCCAAAGAAATATACTAATTAATACCACTAAGAAATGTACTGACCTCATCAGGACAAGTTTCAACTTTAACTATTCTCATGAAACTAGGCTCCGGATAGCGCTCAAACACCGACCTAACTATATATCTTCCGACACCAAGGTTCTTCAGACTCCCCAAAATCTCCCATAATGTTTTACCCTTAAAATCGGTAGTTCTTCCAACGTATTTTATAACAGTGGAAGCCATCTTCTATAGCTAATAAAACACAAAACACCTCGATTAAATGGTTTGCTAAAGTAACTTTACAACTATAGTAATAATTAACGATAATAATAAGAATAAGTATTTAAGTATTTTTGGTTATGTTATAATTATAACGAAATGGGCAGTGACAGTGACAGTCTGACACTGACAGTGACAAATGGTCAATTTTTATTAACTATTTCTTTCAAAAGTTAAAAGAATTAAGCCCATACATTTTCAGGATTTAATGATTAACATGTATCAAAGTTTGATAATAATGTTTATAAAGTTATGTTATGAGTGTTTCAGACTTGGACCAAGTAAATAAGGACTGCGAGGTCCCCACTAAAGGCCGTTCCAAGACAAGTACCATAAGCAGAGATGCGCGTGTCCCTTTCTAATTGGGGTGACAATGAGTTTTTGCAATATGGGACATTCAATGTCGTAATCTTACATACATCACGCTTAAATTCCCAGATGGGTTGGTTAGAGTATTTTTATGCACATTTAAAAGTTAAATTTGATCATCTACAAGCGTATAAATCTTATTTACTTCAATCAGTAAATTCAAAGCGCTTAACAATTATACGCCAATTATTAAAAATTAGTCGTCCATTTCTTTTGTTGAAAATTATCGGATAACTCATGTTAGATAAAACGAGTTTAGCTCGACATGTTTCGGACTAATTCGTAGCCCTTCATCTAGGATCTAAACTCGATTTATTTAACGTCCGTCCAATAATTTTCAACATGAGTGAGTCTCACGGTAGTTTAATGCATAACGTCCATTTCTCTGTTTATTCGAAAGTATTTTATATAAAAAAAAAACGATTTTATTTTAGTGACGTTAACGAAATTGACACATTAAAAAGGTTTGACATTTGATTGAAGTAATCTAGTCTGTAGTAGTTTTACTTAAGTATTTGATTACTCAAGAATTAAGCTTACAGCAGCGGTTTATAATACCGATTCCAAAGAAATGAATTACAAATGTAATCACAGGAGACTATTACAGTAATTTTGATAACCTAGGTAATGAATTACCGAGGAATCACAATTACTCGAATGTAACCGTGTAATTAATTTCAATAGTAATTGATTACGCCTAATACTGTCCCATAATGCAAAAATTCATGGTCAATGTAAGGATTATGGCGACTTAAGGGGTTACCATTACAAAAAAAGTAGACTTGATAGTGAATATGTTGTCTATTAAATTAAGTGTATATTAAAATCAAATAAATTAATGCGATTCTAATTCTTTGACACAAAACCGTTAAAATAAAATGATTGTATGAATTTTTCAGGTAAGTTTCTTGAGCGATGTTTTTTTTTTGACGTAAAGATTTTTTTAGGCTGGCAAGAATGACAAGAGGAGTGAGCGAGACAATGTGCTCCCTTGTTGCAGGCTCACGTGTCCTCAACTTGCCTCTATGTAGGGTTTCACGGAAAAAGGACTCTATTGGCTTGTGATATGGTTTATATTAATAAACGAACATTTCCCAAGTGCGCTATCATGTTAAGGGCCGATAGGACCTTCCTACATCAATGGTTTCAGATAAGTTTCTTGAGCAATTTTTTTTTTGACGTAAAGACTTTTTTAGGCTGGCAAGACGAGTGAGCGGGATACACTGCATCGGTTGTAGCTATTTCACCAACACTCAGCTTGCCTCTGTGTAGGGTTTCACGGAAAAAGTACCTCATCTCTTTATTCATTAATTCATATTGCTCAAGTGCCCGATCTTCTTTGAGTGCAAGATCTTTACGTACACTGTACACTAGTACACTACACACTGTCAACAGACAGCAAACTTTTTCCAAGTAAAAGCGATGCGCAAACTTATCCACACCACACCACTCAAAATCTGGCCAGAATCTGAAAAAAAAATGCCAAACTGGAATAAAGGATCGAAAATTATTAATTTACTAATTATTAATATAACCCATATTACAAAGCTGTTAACCAACTAAGGTAGTGTGTCCCGTTCTCCTGCCTGAAAAATATGAGCGGGAGAAACGCTCAAGGAACTTCTTTGAATGATTTATATCATCGTGTCTTAACCTCGGGTCGCGACCCAAATTTGGGTCGCGGGCCCTATCGAAATGGGTCGCGGAACCCGCGGTACTCTTTGAAAAATTTTTTTTTTTAATGGTTGAGTCGCGGGCTTTTATTATTTTTGAATTTAGGGTCGCTAGGCAAAAGGTTAAGATCCGCTGATTTATACATACATACATATTCTCACGCCTGTATTCCCAAGAGGGGTAGGCAGAGCACATAAATTCAAAAATTCAGTGCCACGTTTAGCAACTTGAGGGTAACCAGATGGTCAAACGTGATATTGTGGTGACAGGTTGCTAGCCCATCGCCCACAATACACCAATATATTAATTACAATTTTACTTTTACAGATTTTAGACGACTTATTACCATCGTTTTTTTTTAATGTATGTATTCTTTATCAATGCATGTTAAAAAAAACTTTTTGTAATGGTAGCTCCCAATCTCGTTTACAAGTTTGTTAAGTTCAATTGAAAGATAAATAACATTTTAACGTTACGTGTGCTCTGCCTAATCCATTCGGGAATACAGGCGTAATGTAACGTGCGGGTGTAAGATTAGATTACTACGTGGATAGCCACACCGGGTAACTGCAGTGGTCGTTTATTCCCGCTTCAGAATGTTCATATTTATTTTTCAGAAGACCAAGGTTGACATTTTTCTCCCTTTACGATTTCTACTTCAAACTATCGAATTACATGAGTTCCACTCCAGAATGCGTTAGTGTTTAATGAATGACGCTGCGCTGTATAACGCCATGTAGTTCTAAAGGGCAGGTTACATTTCGAATAAAACTAGTACATAATTAAAAATCAACTTCAATTTATTTTCATTTTATTGTTACTTACTTTTAAAGAATTTACTCAATACAAATCTTGTAAAATATAATTACAATAGTTAACAGTTTTAAATGCAGAATTAATAATTAACAATGTCATGGAGAAGTCCAATAACGCTGACAACTATTGTTTTTCATTGTCCAAAATACTTTTTGCTACCAAAGAAAATAAGACTAGTGCATGAAATACTATTTAGTTACACTATTTTTTACTAAACCAATAGTTGGAATTGAACTATGATTTTTACAAATAAGCCCTAAGTTTACAATATTTCAGGCAAGTTGGCATGTAATAATATACAAGCAATTACAACAAAGTGCCAATGGTATGTTTTGGGTCACATGGTCACATGACAGTTTATTATTTCAGATGTCAATTGTTCATTAAATACGTTAAAAACAAACTTAATTATGGTGATCCTCATCATACAATTCTGCAAAGAAATTAAATTAACAAATTAAAATATACTTTTGAATAATTTGATACACAAAACAATAGAAGTCACCTCAGTTGACTTTAACCGTATACTTTTGCTAAGTTTATCATTAGGATTACAGTGCGAACGATGCACGCGGGGCAGCGGGTGCGCCCGGCGCGGGCGGCGCTCGCGCGGAGCCCGCGACAAACAACATATATCCTTCTAACGTCTGGTTGAATGATTGATGTGCTTGTGGCCAAGGTAGCAACTAGTTAGCTATCTGCAGGCAGATGCGTCTCATGAATACATACTTTATGTATAATAACAGTACTGGCACAATATGCAGCGATAACAATCATACCAACCATATTTTCCTAATTTTTATATAACTGTACAGCAGTCACATTCCGTTGGCAAATAAATAAAATTAAAATAAATAACATTAATTTAGCTAAAATTGCCTAGTTACCAACCGGAATGGGCTTTGTGAACACGCGGGTGGTGAATTACAAATCCATTCTTACAACAGGTCCGTTTACTCCAAAATCTAACGTAACGGCCCACGATTATTCATATTCATAACACTAAACCTATGCGATTGCAATAATAATTTAAGACAAATATTTACATATAATCACATATAAATTATAGTGAATTCACATTTAAATAAGAAACTTAAATAGGAGTAATAATTTAGTACAGTCGGAACATACTAATAGGAATCGGTCGTCCAGCGCGGACGACGATCGCGATCAATGGCAGCGGGGGGCGGCGGGTGGCGCGGCGGCGGCGCGCGCTCAACATATGTGGCGCGCCGGCGCGGGCGCGCGCTGCCCACGGCGGTTGACGCGGTCTCTTGCGGCGCGTCGGTGATTCCCTTTCTGGGCCCTTTCAATATCGGTGAAGCTTCCTGGCTAGGTATCGTGCTCGTAACGATGGCTAGATTGTGTCCTAGAAGAGCGCGCGCGCCGGGCGGGGCGCGGCGGCGGTCACTGAGCACATAGCGCGGCGGCGCGGGCGCGTCCCGTGGCGGCGGCCGCGCCCGCGCTTAAGTTGTGTCCCGCCCGTATGTTCCGATGCGGACTTCATCGATTACTCGCGCCCACTCTAGTGCGTAGGATTCGGGATCTTCTAGGTAGTAGGTACGGTTAGGCTGAAAAAAGAAAAAAAAACATTACATACATTTACCAAAAATAAGAAATAGTAAAACATAAAAACAGGGGTTTTATATAGGAGCATGTTTTTTTGATTGACATCCTCTGTAATTTAAGTTTTTTACATACATACATACATATACTCACGCCTGTATTCCCATGAGGGGTAGGCAGAGCACATGGATTCCAAAAACCCAGTGCCACGTCTAGCAAATTCAGGGTAACCAGATGATTAAACGTGATATTGCGGTGACAGGTTGCTAGCCCATCGCCCACAATACACTAACCCTTTCCCAGAGTCGACTCTTACGACACCCACGGGAAGAAAGGGGGAGGTGCTATTCTAACCCGGCACCACACGGGTCGGTATTTAAGTTTTTTATTATATATTATGTAATTTAAAGAAAATCTATTATCTAACCATAATATGGTTCAAGAGATAGAACCTTGTGACAGACAGATCGAGACAGATAATGAAGTTTCGGTGTTAATATCCCCTTGACACAATAGTAACCAACCGTTAAATAAAAATGACGAGTCAACTTACCGTGTGCACTAAGAATATTCTGAAGTTTTTGGCTTCGACTCGCAAATCGGCCGACCACGGTATCTCTCCCTTCAGCACCATGTTGACGGGGTCGACGTAGAACATGCGCGGGCCGGTGGTGAGCAGCAGCATGCGCCGGCGCGCGAACAGGCCCTTCCTCTTGTCAACCAGCCCCTGCTTCAGTATCAGCTCGCCGTTCACGAATTGGTGCCACTTGCTCTCACGTTCTTGTACTTCGAGCCGACGTCTTTTCTCATCCGGACTGATGTTTAAAATTCCTAAAAATAAAAAGTAAGAATAAATACTTGTTTTAATAGTAGTCTTCACTTTTTCTCCTCAATTAAATGGATAAGATTTAGATTAGTGCATATCCAAACAAAAATTCTAAATGATGTCAGACAGACGCTATCAGCTGTTGGTAATGAGCCCGCCGTGCATAGCTAGTCAATGAGTTGCATCGCTACTCGGCTGAGAGTGAGAAACGCTTTGGAGCTGACGTCATCCCTATTACAGGCCCGTAAGCAAAAACGGTGAGGACATCCGTTCCGAATGCAAATTGCTGTGAATGCGATGACGCAGCTTAAAATACAGTAGACAACATAACTCAATGTACAAACTAGCGTTGTGTTTAGGGTTTAAAGTTTTAAGTTTAAACTTTAAAAAAAAATGAGCATTAGTAACAAATGTCGGCAATGTAATGAGAAGCCTACTGCGTAAGGAAGAATTTGGGACACGGACGCTTCAGTTGTGTTACTTGCAGTTTCATTGCACTCTCTAGTATTTGTTTGTAATAAATTTACTGCACCACAAGATGTTTTGGTTTTAGTTTTACAGAATATGGTTATAACGTGATTGTGAATATTTACCTTTGGACGTAGACAGATCGAATTCCCATAAGCGCACAAGTTGGTTCTCGCCTAAGCCTGGCTCCAAGTGATCGGGAACAGTATATTCCTCTTCGAACGATCCACCTGGTAAGTACGGTGAGATGGTAGGAGGAGACTGCGTGCAGACAGTGTCCCAATTAATGCCATCAAAAAATGGATGATTTCTTATGCTGTCATACGTATCCCCTACATCGTCAGCTCCAATTCTCTTGGAGAAGTCCAAAACCAAAAGCTTTTCAACTAAATCTTTAGCGTCGGCATCGAAGCCTTCTGGGAAATCATAATCCATTTTGAGTATCTTCTGGAAAGTGAGGAACTCGTTGGAACCGCGGAATGGAGGTAGCCCAGAAATCATTTGATAGATAATGCAACCCAATGCCCACAAGTCGGAAGCTCGTGTATCGACGCGGTTGTGTAACAGTTCTGGGCTGACATACTGTGCTGTTCCAACAAAACTAATTTTTCTTGATCTATCATTCTCAGGTTTGGTTTTATTTTGTTCCTCCTCAGTCTTGACGTGAAGTATTCGAATGGCTTCAGGATCAAGAATTTTTGTGGTTCCAAAGTCTGCGATTTGCAGGTGCATATTTTCATCGAGTAAAATGTTTTCAGGCTTTAAATCACGGTGGATGATTCCTTTGGCGTGCATATTTTCTAACGCCAGTAATAGTTCAGCGGCATAAAATCTTGCTACGTTTAGCTCGAAAGAGCCAACCTTATTTATGTAAGGCAAAAGTTCGCCATTCTTGGCGTATGAAAGCACAAAATATAATCTTTCATCATCCTGGAACGTGCAATACAGCTTCACAAATCCATGGGGCACGTTGAACAACATGTTTAACGCATCCTTTTCTCGTTTAATGTACTCCCTTTTCTTCTCTCTTATAATTTGGCGTTTTTCGCAAACTTTAACTGTAAAAAAAATAATTTAATTAATTTAAATAATACTGTAGAACTAATAGGTGATGGTAGGCAGATCTCAGGACTCGAACAAATATGTTTTCTTGTACTTGGGCAAAACACTTACTTGCATATTCCTTTCCAGTGTGGATATCTTTAGCTAGAAATACTGTGCTGTAGCATCCCTCTCCGATCAGTTTGCCGAAGATGTAATCTTTAGCCGTCCGCTTGGTGGGTTTGCTAGCCTGCGTGGGCGTCGGCGCCGCGGCGGGTGCAGGCGCGGGCGCTGCTGCCGCTGGTTGCGCTTGCATCTTCACCGGGGATTCAGCGGCGGACTCAGCCGCCGCGATTGGTGCCCTAATCTCGCTCGTCCCTCGGCCGTTCAACTGTTAACAAAAAAAAAACTCATTAGCTACAATTTATAAAACAGGGTACCATTGTTATGGATAGTTCCTTAGCATCGATGTCTCAAAAGAAACTAAGCGTATTGTTTTGACTGACACTGATCAGAAGTATACGTGGTTGTTTTGAAAACAAAAAGCAGCGAGTAGCTCGTGGCGGTGGCGAGCGAGAGTTATACTTGTTTATCAGGCGACTGCGGCGCGGGCGCAGCAGCGGAGAAGCTGTTGGTACTGGTAACATACGTCACGCGTGGTGGGGACCAGACTACAGGGCAACGCGCTGTCTGCCGCGATAGCCGACTCTCTCATAAAATAAGTAACACAAAATCGTCAGAGAGCTGTTTAACGACTCAAGTTCAACCTTCGAAGTGCATTTAAATTATGTCGCATATTTTGCCTCTCGAAATAACTAACTAACTTGCTGAGAAAACTTTCACAAGGTACACATGGGCTTAAAGGATCAGTCTAAAAAAAAACTCCTATTAAAACTATAGTAGATATGGTTTTGAAATGGAGAACGAAAGTTCACAGATTAAATACGAGTACAGGCCATATTTCCTACCTCGCCTCGACTTAGTTTTTGTAAAAAAAATCGCAAAGAACATGACAAAAAAGTCACGTCCACTCATTCAAGATCGTGAATCGTCTAATAGAGAGCATCACGCTTCGCAGCTTTCGCGATCTCTTTCTAACAACGGTACAGAGGCTACAGAGTCCATCACGGTTAACGGTTACCTTGCCAAAAACAAACTTAATAAAAAGCAAATGTAAGTAGGTACCTACGAGATACCGTTTCATGGTTCCGTTGTCATTAATACTCGTGTGAAAACTTTCTACAGTTTATAATATTTTCGAGGAAGACATTAAATTCTTTTGGTTTGGTGATAAAATTTTAAAGTCATGATCTGACGAGGAATATCCATTCTAGGGTATCTAGATGACATAATTACAGTTCAATTCTTCATCTGTCTGTATGTGGGAATTATTTAAGTTTCTATGTAATATGTTATATTTTTCCTATTACAAAATGTATACCAACGTCTTCAGGCTCCAGACTATTGTAGTGGAATGTCGACTAGTTCAGTCTCAAAGATGTTGCGCATGAGTCAGTAATAAAAGCGAGCTGGTCTGCGCAGCCGCAAATGGGTTTTCGCATTCCACTGCGGCGGGACGGGCGGAGCGGCGCGGTGTAAACCGCCGCAACGGTACTCGCAGCGCATTCCCACGCCCGCCGAAACGCATTCCGCCTCGCGGCCCGTACGTACCGACTCCGTTGTGACCTCAATCCCCCACCTCTGTCGAGCGAGACCCTCTACGTAGTCATCGCGACCTACACAGTCGCATTCATCAATCAATTTTTATTAAACAAGCGGCATGATGTCGACATGTTGTACTCTGAACTGGCTTTCCGACGGTTTGGAGCTCTTTGAACATACCGCCATGTCCGAATTGCTTAACTCTCGGTCATGCATGTATCTTAAGTAGGCCTGCCTATGCCTAGCCTACCATTATGTATTTTTTGCGGAGTATGTTTCATTGTTTGTTTTGCTGTCGGAAACGAAAGTGCTATTGGCATGGCAATGGTCTCTTTCATATTTAATCTAGAGACGCCTCGTATTTTCCAACATGGCGTTTAGGTTTAGGTTGGCTCGGCAAGGTAACTGTAATGCCGATGCGACCTTGTAACAAATAACCTAGAGCCTAGCGGATGTTGAGCGTTACTGCAGAACAAGACTTGCCCCGCTGTGCGCTACATCCGGCTACATTTCTGCTGTTGGCTGTAGATTTAGACATGACAGCGTGTGTAATTCCAACATGCACTCCAGCTCCGGTAGCATTTTTCGTTTTAATTCCCAATTTATTGTTTTTTTCATGGTTTTTTTTTCTTTGTTATTAGTCGTTGGACATTGAATATTTGATTATCTTAAATATAAACACTAATAACATTAATATTCACACTGGAGTGATTGTTTTCAAGAGATGATGGGGTTTAAAATAAATCTTTATTTAGTTCATTAGTCAGATTATGGACACGTAGGCATTTAAGGTTTGTCAAATTATACAAAATCGACAAAAATATACCTAGATCATCGAACTTCCGGAGTGGGAGCTTGTGACATCACATAGGGAAAAATATTACCATGTTGTGATGTCATTAGAAATTTCGAGCAATAACTATATTTTTCAAACAATTTTAGTAGTACACGCGTTTATTACGTATACTGATGACGTAGTTACCACGGTCATTTGTTTGTTTCAATAAACATACAATTTAAAAAACTAGGCAGGTAGGTACGTAACCTACCTATGCTTAAAAATAAAATAAAAAAATTCTTAGGAGTAAATTTGATTTTATATCCAATATCTTGTATCTGAGCGAATAGAATATAAAATTAGGGATCTTAACGTCTACTGTACCAGGCACACGAGTTTGGGTGCACCGTGCTTCGAACATAAAAGAACTGGTATTATTCATTCATTTGTATGGTAAAACTGGTAAACAAGTCACGCACGCTTGCGCCGCGTGAACAAACAAGTGCTGCGGTGATTGCCTGCCCGCCTGCAAATGTCACAAGCTCTCGTCTCGTCGCTTCTTTGAAGCAATCAACTTTGGACTACTAGACACCAAATTTTACAATTAGCATAATAATAATTAGCCAGCCTACGACTATTTAAACTCTGGTTAGAAAGGATGGCTACCTTGCCCACACAACTGCGCACCCACTAGACACACAGCGAAAGTGCGCAATCACTTCGCGGCCAGCGAAAGTTTATCAACAGTTACATTATTAACAGATACCAGAGTCTAGTGTTTACTACCTCTCATAGTACCGGATGCACTTGTGTATTTTTCTAGAGTGATGGGTTTAAATTTTCAGTACCTAAGTGCATAATAAACAAAAATAAAAGGGGACGTAGGTACGTATACATAGTTTTCAAAATATTGATACTTAGGACTTGTTTAAATTTAAAATTGTACCTACAACTATACGCATAATGAGCACTTGTGCTGTGCTTTACCTATCATTTTATCGTTGATATCGCTTGTTTGTATTTCCACCTACCTACTTAGTTCAACATTTAAAAGATAACATATTTCAGTATAATGTACATAATAAACAACAAACTATTGGAAATTAGAAATCAAAATAAAACTGGCCAATTTTAGTTGACTACTTGTATTTGTCATATAACATCTGACACACTTGCTACCCATATACCTAGGTATATCTACCACCCTTTCACTTGTATATTGGTTGGACTGAGCAATACGGACAGCTGGGGTGAATTGACACCTATTTTCTTGTAGTTAAATAAACACAAAATCAACTAATAGAGCAGGACACGGACCCAATCAATATCAATCAATCCATCAATATCAAACAAAACAAACATCTTACTTTCATTGCTTCTTACACACGGTGAAATAGACTGTATACGTAACTATTATTATTTATTTCTAACAGGCACAAAAAAACAACCAACGGTTGGGTAGACGCAGACGCGCGGAGTCGTTGACCTTACCTTAGTTTTGGGCGAGGGCTGTTTCCCGCGCTTCGTGGCGCTCACGCCGAGTAATCGAAGAATCCTGTTGGCTGCTACAAGAAGAGTATCACTACCCCTCGATCCTCTTTTATCTACTGGGATGGTCAATCCGCTCATTTCGATCCCTCACACCACAGGTTTTATACCGTTGTATTAAAGTTCCGAACGGTTACAAAAACGATCACAGTTCATCAAGTTTGTTTATTTGAGGATTCAAAAAAATACACGATATGATTATACGTAAAAACTAACACGATAATAATTTACTAAGGAATGCAGATTTAAATTACACAATATAGGTGCAAACGTATATTTGATTTAGTTAGAGCGCGTACACACCCGTTACGTTCAACGTCGCGGAGTGGACTGAAGTTAGAGCGCAATGTTTTACTCGCGTCGCTAGACGGAGGAATAATCACTCGCTCGGCGTGCGTGCGCGGGGCGGGGTGGGCGGCTGACGCCGCGGCGCGCTGTTGTGTTGATGCGCCCCGTTCCCCTCGCAGCCAGCCGCACTCACCTCCACCCCCATTTCTATACAGAACGATGCATCGCATTCCACCCCCCTTGGTTTTCTACGTTCCCGCCGTTCCCGGTAAAATCAACAGCGCTGACTGTCTTTACTCAATTCAATCAACTCATAAGAAGATCGATACATATTTTAAAACGTAGTAATTTATTATCTTATCTTATAAATTTTATTTATTGTATCTAACAAAAATAGCTAAATTTTATTTACTTACCTATACATTTACAGAATAATTAATTACTTAATTTAAAGGATATTAAATTACAAAGGTACCTAGTATAAATAAATTATCTCACAAATATCTACATACTTACCTATAAATAAATCTGTACGCGTGATCAGTACTTGATACCTATTTCATGAAATATAGTACAGGGTTTTTGAAACACCCTGTGTATAGATAGCTAGTGAATTGCATACAGGAACGCATTTCTTTCAAGGTTTATGTGGATTATTCTTGCATTCCATGAAATTAACTTTCTATTGAACAAAATCGACAAATATTAATTTATTACGAGAAGGGTTACCAAATTATACCTGCCTAGCTGTAAAGTATTTAATTTTTATTTATTTTCGCGGCAAATCGGTAGGGTGTACGCACCAGTAATGGACATAGAACCAGTAATGGACAATGACTCTAATTTACTACCCACTAAGGAAAAGTCATTTGTTTTACAACAATCAATTCACAACTCTATGGTCTTTAAATTATGAATGAAGTGTCCATCACTGGTGCTTGTCAGCTTAAACCGTCCATAACTGGTGCCGTCACCCTAATCCGTGTTACAATTTTTTCTACTTGTATTTTTATTATTTTGAAGGATAATAATTTGAAAGAAACTTTGAAAATCGTCAAGATGCAGGCTGGCACCTGCCAATGCACCACGTGGTGTCGTAAATTTGGACGCCACAGCTCGGATGCGGCAAGCAGAGCAGGGGGGGGGACACGCCACACCGAACGCGGCAACCGGGAACCAAATCAATATTTTACCAAGACGTGCTCTTGCGGTGCAGACAAGCAGCGAGGAAGAGATTGCCCGCGATTAAGATACTCGGAAATGATCCAATGCTATATTTACCCGACTGCCAAGGATGAGTATTGTTTCCTTTTTCACCCCTGTCATCAAGTATGAAACTAATGAGAAAGTTACAATAAAATCACTTGTCTAGACTAGGAGCCGTGTTATATGTTTAGGTTCTAATTGAGAAGAAGAAGAATATGATTTTTTTCATTAAAAGCATAGATAAGTGCGAACTAACCCCCACCAATTGAAATCTGGCCAAGTTGTCGACCAAAATAATTATTTTAATAAAATCTGGAAAGCCTACTTACAAACAAACATGATACATTACGTTATTTATGATCATTATGAAGACTTTAAAGATCGTCAGAGTTTTGGAACGTCGTCGCCAATTGCGCGCCAACAAAAAAGTGCAGTGCAGAGTGCAAACTGCATTAATAGCCCGTCTCTATGGTAGCATCCCAATGTTTTTACATTACAACATCGACATCTATACAATATTTTGAACATCTTAAAAACCTACAGATTGATGATGATTGAGAGAAGGAAACAAATTGTTTAAAATTTCGAGCACATGGTTGGGTCGGCGGACTGTGCGAGCCTGTGAAGCTACTGCGCTCTCGTTTTGCCGCCATTTTAGCTGTTCTTTGTACATCGTATAAATCTTATCTTAGAATAAGTACTTCTCAAAATTAATATAAAGATAGATAAAGTTATGTTTGCGACAAGTTTTAATAATTAAGGCATTAAATGAAAACACTTTTTTTTATACACATAAAATACGCCCAGTCAGCATTTTTCTTAAATCATATTCACGAATATCAATACGCCTTTCTATGGCCTTTGTATAGCAGTCACAAAAATACTATTGCGTAGTTAAGCTCTAACGACCAGGTACAATCAATGTATGCTAATCTAATTTACATTTACTTACAGAGACACCGACCTTACGGCACGTGTATTGTAAACACCCTAGGTCGTAAAATATTGCAAAACGAACTATTAAAATTAATCGTACCATTCGTTCTGCAGCAAGTAGGTTATTGCATGTGTTACTAGCGAAGTGAGTTAGTAAACATAAAAATAATCATAAACAAGGAACTACTCGTGCATGCACGTTTCTGCGTCGGCAGATGTGAATGCACCTTACACGCCTAGCAACAATGTCAGCTGATCCTTGACTTTCATAGCGATGTTAAATTTACACGTGTAGTCGACTTCTACAGTGCCTACTGCTAATCCGTATGTGGCAGATTGACTGTCGTAAAATATCGCAGTCCTAACACGTTAATTTAACACGTATACGTAGGTAGACCAACGTCAGATGTTAAAACGATCTTCTCAAATGACGTTATAGTGAAGTAAATACACTAGTAATTGAAAACGTATACCTGTTGATTTTTTACACGAACCTTTTGCACACGGACAAGCTTGTGGCACTGATCTCAGCTGCAGCTGCGTCGCACTGCGTGCATTCGGCCCGCGCGTGCCGCGACCCGCGACCACGTGGCTGCTTGCATAGCCTTTGGAACTCAATTAACTAATCTAATAAGCACACTGAAACGCCCAATAATTCGATTTTTACAATGTAAAACAACAGAAAACTCATCATATAGCTACTCTTAAAAAAATAAACACTGAAATAAAGATATTTTACAAAACGATCAGAACCAACTCGAGCCGAAATATCAAAGGCAAAGAACGGAGACAAACTAAAGTAAAATGTTTTTAAATCAAACGCTGGACTTAGATATTTTTGTTATAGTTTACCTGCTGACGGCTTTGAGGGTACGATACAGTATAAATATATACACACAGATAAAAGCCAGCTGCGAGGATGCATTTTTTGCTCACCAGAGGGGCATCGCTCGCCAACCCCTGAGACATTGAAAACAAAATAAAAGGTGCACCGAACGTTGAACCTCCACCTCACCACCTGGCTCACGGCACGATCTTCATCGGGATTTATGGTCTATAGAAGCCTTAAGTTTTATAAACTTATACTCATAGTTAACAATGTAAATAGATCTAAACATGAGGTATAAACTTAAGTGAGACAGTGAAGTTTATTAAGTATACGAAAACCACGACTCCAATCACACTAATCTTACTCTAAGCAAAATTACCACCTACCCTACTTTTTCTGATTATTGTGAAAAGTGCGAGTCAGTTAGTAATAAGTACCCTGTTTTATAAAAAAAAAAATTGAACTAGAAATAATTCTGGAGGCATAATAACTTAGCAAGATTTTTTGTAGTGGGGGTAAGTTCGCACATCGTTTTACCTGAAGCAAAAAAAAAGTTTGCTGTCGAGGCCTATAATATAACCTATAACAGTTAATGAAAACACAAAAAACCTAACAAGCGTGAAATATCTTTGAGGCAACGTGTACACGGTGTACACCTATATCGCTTATTTCCTTAGCCGCGATAAGTGGCGAGCTGCTGACGATTCACGTGAAGATTGTTATCATTTGTGTACAATGGTACAATAACAAGTCGATAAAGTGCAATTCACCCGATTGATAAGCTCGCGAGTGATAGAGCTGGCGCCGCGAGATCGCGATTGCGGGCCCTGTCCCAATCACATAGTTAAGTACATAGTACATAACTAGTACCTATTCAGTGTCACATATAATATCGTTCACGTTAATGTATCTACGGTCAGCTGCTGATAGAAGCTGCCATTGGCAATTGAACATTATGTGACATGGGGGTTTCCTTTTCTCTGCAGCTGATTATACATAAAAATAATCAAGAACGTATAAAATACTCTAAGGCTGTTTATACCGCATGATTCGTGATGGTGTATTTCTGTTGGCGCCATGACAGCATAATATACTGAAGATTAATCAAAGTCATGAATTACAGAGGCTCGTCATCCAATATACATACAGTCCAACAGGCAACACTTGTAAAAGTTTGGAGAAATGTTTGGTTGGGTTATTTTACAGACAGGTATGGAATCACCTCACTGGTGTGGTATCACTGTTGTAATATGACTCTAGATAAAGTTACGTATGCAACTGTACATAATTAGGCACCAAAACACTGGTGTTATTTATGGAATTCACCATACCGCTCATTTCATAAACCACACTCGAATATAATTTAATTATAGAGCAGTCGCATAAAAAACTATTTCAGCCTCCCCCAACATTATACTCGTTGCGTTGCGTAGCTATTTACTTAATATTTAGAATTTTTAAATCACAAATGCAGTCTGTTGATGCTTACTATAAATCGTATAGTGAACAATGTACATTGTACGCTACGTTACCTACCTATTTACCTTGAAATGTTACCTAAGGTCAATGTGCTCGTAATTATTAAAACAAACGAAGTTAGGTATTTTGCAGACTAATAGAATTAAAAAATACTCGTACCTGTGCTTCTTTGGCTGAGCTAAGCGCATAAAATGTAAATAGAGGCACGTGTAAGCAATGCTAGCATAGTTACAGAAGGTAACAAATCTAACGATATTGTAGAAATAATTGTAGTATTACTTATTTACGTTTACGCGGGACTTAATCACGGTATTTTTTAATTACCTCTCGACGTTTCGGCCGCGTTACAGCGACCGTGGTCAC